>DF358416.1:1937-12994 GCA_000787875.1 Solanum virginianum
CATGCAAGAATGTATATATATAATAACACATGCCCTTTTTAATGAAATAATACCTTGGTCAACATAAACTTGGACCAATCACAACATTACACACTTATGAATTCTAGAAGTATATTTTCTCCACATGTAAATACATAATGAAAGATTTATGGTTCCAAAACAAATTGGTTGAACAAAGTACTATCACGTGGAACAAAGCTAGACTTATAGTTCAGGGATACAATCAAGAAAAGGGAATTGACTACGATGAGACTTTCGCTCTTGTAGCGCGTATTGAGGCTATTAGAATGCTCATAGCCTTTGCTACCCATATGGAATTCAAACTATACCAAATGGACATTAAGAGTGCATTCCTTAATGGGTATATGTAGGAAGAAGTCTACACAAAGCAACCCCTAGGTTTTGAAGATCATGAACAACCTGACTATATGTACAAGCTAGATAAAGCACTGTATGGGCTGAAGCAGGCCCCTAGAGATTGGTGCAATAGACTGTCTAGCTTTTTTATAAGTTATAGATACTCCATAGGAAATATTGACAATACACTATTTCTCAAGAAGAAGGGTATTCATGTTCTCATAGTTCAGATCTATTTCGATGATATCATTTTTGAAGGAACTGATAAGACCATAGGAGCAGAATTTGCAAAACTCATTGGTAATGAGTTTGAAATGAGCATAATGGGAAAACTAAACTTTTTTTTAGACTATAAAATTCATCATGTATAGGTAGGTACCTCTATTCATTAACAAAAGTACATCAAGAAACTGCTTGTAATGTTTGGGATGCTTGATGCCAAAACCATTGACACCCACATGGTGACTACCACCAAGATGGACAAGGACGAAATAGGTGTAAGTGTAGATGCAACCAAGCATAGTGGAATGATTTGGTTACTACTGTATCGGACTACTAGCAGACCTAATATTGTGTTTAGTGTTGGCATGTGTGCCAGGGTTCAGTCAGAGCCTAAGGAATCTCATCTCAAAGTTGTAAAATGGATCTTGAGATATCTCAAAGGTACCATGAACCTGGTTCTCTGGTACCCAACTGGTTCTTCATTCAACCTAGTGGGATTTGCAGATGCTAACTATGCTGGGTACCTGGTTAATAGGAAGAGTACTTCAGGAATAGCACAGTTCATGGGACCTTCTTTGGTCTCTTGGGCTACAAAGAAACAAAACTCAGTAGCCCTTTTAACTATTGAAGTTGAATATGTGGTTGCTGCTTCATGTTGTGCTCAACTTCTCTAGATAAAACAATAACTGTTGGACTTTGGTGTGAAGGTTGACTACATTCCCATCATGTGTGATAACATGAGTGCAGTAAATAACGCCAAGAACCCAGTCCATCATAAACACACTAAGCATATAGATATACGACATCACTTCTTGCGAGACAATGTTGAAAAGGAGTTTATTGAGATGGTCTTTTGCAAGACAGAAGACCAAATGGTGAACTTTTTCACCAAGGACATAGCAAGGGACAACTTTAAGCTAAATCACCTTCATCTAGGCCTAATCAAGAGAATCTGATCCCATTTTCTCTTTCATTTAGAACTTAAGTAGGGCTTGTACTGAGAGATCATAGTCATTGCGTGCAGGTACAAAATTCACAGGTAGCACCTGGACTCCTTCAGTGGGAACTAATGATATTACCCTTAGTGTACAAAACTAACATTGCTAATGATATAATCTGTAGATGCAATAATCATGGGAATAAGTATGCTTCTTCCACTATATGACCATAGTTTGCTAATTTATGCTAGTATAAATATAGAATATGTCTGGGGCTGTAGTCATAAGAACATGGTTCTCTCCTAGGTTCACTAGTTGACCCTTGTCTTGGCGGGAAAACTTGTTGACTCGTATAACAATGATCACTTTTTTTAGATTTCAAACATCACACAACAGAGTTAGAAATGTTGAATCAATCCTTCGATGCCACCATTTCATGTTCCCGACGTCTTGTTTTAAAAACAACCCTTTATGAAGAAACCTTTCAATCACTAAGAAAGAATACCTAATCTTGAAAAAAAACAACAATAATCATCCTTGTCTCCTACTCTGACACAGACTCCAATGCCACTATGCCATCGCCATCCCAGGATATGTCTCAGGGGGGACTTTTCTCCTCCCTCTTGTCAGCCTATTATCAATTGCCACCACCCTCCCCAACCACCATTATCACCCCTACTTTGTCCACAGCTCCTCGTCTATTCCCACCACCTCCACATAGCCTACTTTTATACCCTCTCCCTCCCCAGACCTACCATACTCCCCTCCACATTTGCCTCTTGCTATTCAGAAACCCTACCAGACGACAGTTGAACTCCCTATTCCCCAACATCTCTGGCAATTGGTCGATGAGTCTTCGTCATCTTTCTTTTCATTTGGGAATACACCTCTACCCCTAGGCCTATGTCTCCCATCTCTCTTGCCACTCTCCCCCCTCCCACATCTCCAACATCAATTCAAGAAGGGTCTGACTCTCAAGATAATATTTCTCTTACGTTCGTTCATTGCAACTTCGTTCATCGCCCTATGGCTAGGGTTTTTCCTCTAGCCCTTCCTTGAGTCACCCTAAAAGACCTTTGACATGCAGTAAAAAAAGGGGCCACTACCTCCATTATGGCAAGACCTAGTCGAAAATTCCTCTGTCATGACAAGGCTCCTATGATTCCCTCTTCTCCTGTTTGCATTATCTTATCTCCTGAAAGGTACCCTGCACCAAGTTCACCCTCTCTGTTCCCACTTTCTCCAAATGATATAAGCATGTGGAGTGGTTCTTAGCCATTGGGAAAGAAAGGTATTTCGGTCAAAGGTGTTCTGTGGAGTCGTGCTATTCGTCAAAAAGTCTGCATGTTTCTCTATATTGAAATGTTGTGCACCAAATTGGATGCTCAAAAATGGCTGCACCTATTTTTGGAAAAGGATCTTCTGGTGCACAAGGATGAGGTAGTGGAGTTTTATATGAATCTCTCAATTTTGGAAGACAATGTGGCCACATCGAAGGTTTATGGTGTAGAACTAATTTTTGATAAGGTTTACCTAAGTGAGATCTTACTGATTTCATTGGTTGGCTTGGCGGAGTATATTTGGAAGAAGAATGACAATTGTGTGCTCACTTTGAAGTTCACCTACAGGCGCATGAGATAAAACCCACGCAAGGTTCTGAAAGGGGAGATACCTCTATTTTTGGAACTGTTGTTTAAGCTGGTACACAAGGGCATCCTATCACATGATGAACATTGTCATAAGGTAACCTTCAGGGATATAGGTCTGGCCTATGTCATTGATCTTGAGGAATCGGTGGATTGTCCCTCTCTGATCATTAGGCATATGGCCAGAATCATCGACCCTGTACCAAGTCCTCATCATCTTACCTTCGCAATCTATTGTCCATTATTTTTAAGGAGTTCAAGGTCCCTATGGGTGCTGGTCATCCCCTGACGAAGAAGGACATGATAGGTTGGGCGATTGCCCAGGAGTGTGATTGCTTACCTGTCTCTGCTGCTGCTGCCACCCCTTCGAAAGCTGTCGGTCCTATGTCACAGATGATGCTTGATCTTCAGGCTGCGAGGGTTGAACAAGTTCATCTTCTGGTGCAGGTTGAGGACCTGAATGATCAACTAGGGAATTCTCAGGCTGAGGTTGGATGACTCACGGATCAGCTCATCTATCAACAACAGGACCATAATGCCAGGGTGGACATGTTCCTTAAAATGATAGGCTCTGCTCCTTCCTCCTCCACCCCTAACCCTTAGGCTATTTTTCTCTTTTGTTGACTCTATAATTTTTTGGATGTTCATCTTTTGTGGCTCCAGACAATTCTTTATTTTTGTGTGCATTTTTTTGCTTGCTTTGGATATTGGTGGACTTGAAGCCACCCTTCTTTGTTGATAATTGCTATTCCTAGGCTATCTTTACTATGTTATGTGTCTAGATGGCTAATATCCTTACTTTTTATGTGTTGTGCCTGGTATGCCTAGAGTTGTTATGCTTGTTCCTTTGCCTGTTGATTCTTTATGCAGGTCAACTTCCTTCTTTTTGATATGTCAAAAGGGGAAGTTGGTTGTTTATATGCAGGTATTGTTTGCAGGGTTTGCCATCATCAAAAAGGGGGAATTTGTTAGGATCTGGTAGGTACACTTACACAGTTTTGATGATGCAAGATAGGAGTCCTGCATGGAATGATTCTAGTGTTGACTATATAAACAATCCTTAACCTTAGAAGTCATAGCTTTCGCAATCTGAAACGACGAGAGCATTCAAGCAAGAGCACGGGCATTTAAGGAGTACATTGAAGCAAGATCTAGAGTTAGATTTTCTTGATTGTTCAAGTTTGTTTAGCAATCTTCTTAAAACATTGTTTAGGGACAAATATTGTAAGAAGTTGTTTTTCTTTGAGTGAGTTGTTGTTTGAGAGTGAGTTTGACTCTTATTAGTTGTCTAGTGTGAAATGTTAGTTTGTAAGTTGACATTGCTCGAGTTTTGAAGTAATAAAGAGTTGTTGAAATCCTACTAGTGTAGGTAGTGGTTGTTTCTTCCTTGAGCAAGGAGTTTTTCCACTATAAGTTGGTTGTCTCTTTACTGCTTTAAACTTACGGTCTGGTACTACTATTGAACCTAGTTCTCTAGTAGAATAAGGGTAGCCGTCTTTACATTAAGGTATCAAGATCGATATCAACAATGTGGGTGTAGGTTATCTTGGATATAGAAGCTTTCAATCACCTACAAAGAGCTCAAAGTGCCATGAAAGATTCAATAAAGTGCTTTTAAAGTTCGTACATGCTCAATGGATTTATGAGGGAAATGATGACAACCACAAGTATCATTAAGGACTTTGGAGCATTTTTCCAACCATCATGAATTTGGAGGACTTAAAAGGAAGCAAGGAAGGAAGACTTCAATGCGTTGTTTCGTTTTAATATCGACCAAATTCGCTCATGAAAAAAATACTAATTGCTATACACTATATACTTAAAACTCCAACGCTACAAACCTTCAAAGAATGCAGAAAAAGAACAGACTTGGACAACAAACAGGGTTGCAAATGCAAAAGCTAGGGCAATGTCGGAGACGGTGAACAAGTTCGTAAGCTCCTTTTGAATTACAAAATTTTCACAAATACGAGTAGCAATACTGAAATGGGCAGAAACGTCTTTCTCAAATCCTTTTAAAGTTAAAGTGGCTACATCTAGAAAAAATAAAATGGAGGTGTTAAAATACAGTCTCCTTTATCATCACACTGACTATTCTAGGATTCGCACATAGGCTGGGATCTAGAAAGGCCTGAGGGATGTCATGTCGCACTACTTCATTTTAAAAATTTACTAAATTGCATATATTATTAAAAAGCAAAAAAATAAAGTTGTAAATTTGTGAAATGTAAAGCATACAAACAATTTCTACAATATGTGCATACATTGACGGTAAAATTACTATGGCGAGCGTTGTTTGTCATGTTTCTTTGTTTCTGGATCTATAAATGTAGTAGAAGTTTTCTCACAATTGCAAGATGATAAACCACTAAATTAGGTTGAGCTTAAGCTTTGGCCATTCATATTCGCTAATGGCTGAAAACACACAAAAATATAATGATAAAATCTTTGTGTCAAATTAAGAAAAATGAGACGATGTAATTTGAAAAATGCATGACATTTAAAGTAATTATATATGTACCATGGAGACCATTAATCACTTCCTTTCTTCTACGTTGAAAACTTTGAAGTCCAGTTATTATTGTTCTTCAGTCATCTCCCTGGGAGCAGACTTAAGTGCTTTATCGAATGTATATTCTTTGGCATAGTCATTACGACTGTACTCTGACCTTTAATTTCCTATGTCTCACGCCTTTTAGTCTTGTATGGTTTGAAAGGATCATTGTAAAAATAGCCATTTACAAATATGTTTCTTAATTACATCAAATTCTTTTTTTTTCTTTTGGATAAAGGTTGTCAGTTTGTCATTAACTATAATATGAGGGTCTATCCATTAAACTTTCTCCTGGAATAGAGGAAATATTAATTTCTGCGCTTTGCTCAATTTATACTTTTCTGTTTGAAGGTACTTCAAAACTCCTCCAAAGATTTGATTTGTGGAATAGCAAAACATTGGCCACTGAGATGGGGAGTATCATCTCCAGCTCATTTGTATTGATCGATCAAGATTTATCGGAAGATTCAAATAATCTATTTTTTTTTTCACATGTATACAGAAGTCTTTCTGTTAGCCTTATATGCTTGAAGTTTTTTATTTTTATTTGTTTATATATATATATACACACAGTAGACTGAGCATGGCCTTTGCTAGAGCACGGGCCCAACATAGTGTACAAAAGTTACTTTTAACAGCATATGCAAAAAGCAATATTATGCACCTGTACTTTGGTTATAATTTCAAATTTGAGTATATAAATTATATATATTCTGTAGTTTGACATATATAATGAGGTTCTTTACAGAGATACATTATTAACAAATTAAATATTTGAACCATATAGAAAATTCAAATTCTCACTAATAAATAATTTCACTGCTTTTTAATTTGCTGCACCCACAAACTTTAATCATTGTCTTTCCAACTGGCATAGCAACATCAACCATATTGATGAATAGATATTTCACATTATAAAGGACTTCAAAATATGCCCAACAAAGTTAATCAGAATGCCATTTTCATTCATCCGATAACATCGCCTAAGTATCGAATTGCATTATACAAATTTTGAAATGTTGTTCGGTGAAAAAAATATTATTTTTCATCACATAAATAATTACATTTGAGGGGTAACTTCGAGCTTGTTCACATTTAAATGGCATGTTGAAGACTCAACATGAAATTTCCATCACTAAATATCTAATATTTCTCATGTAGTTTTTATTTAAACAACTTAAATTTGTGTTATTTGAGGTGATGGTCTTTTAGTAAGAGCCTTCCTATCTCCGTAGGTCGGGATAACCTCCTCAAACCCCACACGTGAAATTATACTGAATATATTGTTATTGAACTATCTAACTTTTGCTCTATTTGTTATTGAACTATCCAACTTTTGTTTCATGATCTAAATACTAACATTGTTAATAACAACTTCTTTGAATTATAATTTAGCTAGATAAATGCATAATAAGACTTAAAGATGAAGAGATACCTAAGATTAAGATGTCATCTGATTTTTAATTTGCCCGTTTTCTTTCATTTTATCTTTAGAGTTGCTATGTGTTTTCTCTATAAGCAAAATAGCAGGTCAATTACTAAGCTAGTGGCATGACACGAACGCCTGCAAAATACATATTACTTGTACTATATGAAGAGAATGTCATTTGATCAAGAAATACGTCATTTTTTACTTTATTCACTTTCGATACATATAAGCCAACAATTATTTTTTACTACAACAATGAGAAAATATTTTGAAAAAATAAAATGAAAACTAACAATTGCAACAACTTGTAAACTAAGTCATTGATCTCTTTAATTGAAAATTAATTTTTTTTTTTGAGAAACCCAAATATAATTCTACATATTCACACAGTACTGCTAAGAAATGAATAATTGTTCAGTTACAAATAGAGGTGTCAATACGGGCCGGCCCATCCCATTCGGGCTAGCCTTTACAGGCTTTGGAATTTGATAAATCAGGTCGAGCTGACCCAATTGTCCACTATACTATTTTAAGATGTCCAACAATACTTGTCCACTACATGAAATCAAACGATAATTTCAAACTTAATATTTAGTTTATCCTTATCATTAATTCTAGTAGTTATTTTCTCGTTATATTTTTCAAGACATTATAATTGTTATATCCAAAGTGTGATTTAGTAAAATTGCTCATATTATTTACTGTTTCTTAATCTCTGTGCGGAATCAATACAGGACAAGTAAACATGGATAGAGGGAATACATATTATAAAAATATAATTTGTATCTAAATTTTAATATTTAAATTTTTTAAATGAACTTTGAGTTTGGACTCTTATTGTATCTAAATTTTAATATTTAAAAATTTTAAATAAACTTTGAGTTTGGACTCTTATTATCTTTGATATTCTATTTTATTTTTATTTTTATTTATTTTTTAATTCGGCCCATGGGCTGGCCCAATCAATATTGCAAAAGCCCCACAAATCAACAGACTTATTCAAACTGGGCTAAAAAACCCATTTTTTAAATGAGCTCCAAAAATCATGGCCCAGCCCTGCTAAATCACGAGTTAGGCCAGGCCGGCCCAACGGGCCTAGCCCATATCAATGACTCTAGTTACAAAGAGCACATTAATTTGTTTCATATTCTCACCTAAAATTATGTGCAACTTAGGATCAATTTTGTACTTCAGATGAATAGTAACACATAGTATAATGTTATGGGTATAGGAAAAATGTACGTGATTTAGACAAATAAAATTGTACAAGTACACGTGCGTTCTTCTTGGGGTAACACATAAAGCTCACCAAATATGTAGTACAATTTACTTAAAATTTTGTACAACTGAATAGTGTAGTGTTGGTCCTTCATTGTTGGCTTATATATAATAATAAAATGTTGAGTAAATTATACTACATATTGGGTGGGGCTGCTTCCCCGGGAGCTACTGGATTAGCGGGAGGCACAACTTGTTCCGCTGGGAGTGGAAAATTTACCGACGCACTACTCCCCCGGAAGCCCGCTTCTTGTTCAAAATGAGTCCACACGCCCCAGGGCGCTTGCAGCGCCTCGACTCAAGTTTCCGCTGTAGGATTGAGTGAGGTGACGAGAACTGAAGCCAAGGTTCCTTGCTATGCTCCATAGATGTTCGTACGATTCTTGTGGATTTTGGGTGTGTTTGAATTCAGTCATCCTTTTCGAGAGATATTCCCATTCCCTATGAGAGTCAAGCCTTTGTTGCATTTTCACTCGAACTTGGTGCTTTTGTTTTAAAAAGCCCTGGAAATCTCTGCTTGAGCGGTCTTAGCATCCTTATATAAGGGAGAATTCTGCCTCTCAACACATAGACTTCTTAAGATTTCTCCGAGAGCGGAATGATCAAACTCCACCCTCTCTAGATGGATTTTAATAATCCCGTTAAGGTCTTGTGGATCAATCCACAATCGTGGATCCTCTCGACCATAGAATATTACACCACTAAATAGTGTTGTTGGGGTCCACCAAATATGTAGTACAATTTACTCAACATTTTGAACAACTAAATAGTGCAGTGCTTTCTACCACTAAATAGTGCTGTTGGGCCCACCAAATATGTAGTACAATTTACTCAACATTTTGAACAACTAAATAGTGCAGTGCTTTCTACCACTAAATAGTGCTGTTGGGCCCACCAAATATGTAGTACAATTTACTTAACATTTTGTACAACTAAGTAGTGTAGTGTTGGTCCTTCATTGTTACCTTATATATAATAAAATCTCTCTCTCTATCTCTCTCTCTCTCTCTCTCTCTCTCTCTCTCTATATATATATATATATATATATATATATATATATATATATATATATAAATTAATTACTAATTGTGGAAATTATATGATTTTAGTCTAAATTTAATGAAATGATAGTTTTCTAATGATCTTAGTCTAAATTTAATGGGGCGGTATTTATCTAAATTTTATATTATTTAAATAAAATATTTTATTCATAAAGTTCACTATTAAGGGGCCTCAAATTTTTAGAAGTCTAAAGCAAAGCTTTATTAATTTTCTTCTTGATATATCCTTGTCATTCAAATGGCGACACTGCTTACAAAAGATCCTGTATACGCTACTGCTGTTAGGTATTTATTTTTCATGTCACCAGATCTCCCTAATATTGTTCATGCATCAATATGAAGATTGTTGTGCTAGATGAAGTCAGATGTGTAACTTACAACAATGGTTCCAACTGCTTATGATTGTTTGTCTAAGGGGCGGACCCACATGGAATCCGCCGGGTGCTCGAGCACCAATTAACATAGTACCAGATATTATATACTGATATAGAAATTAAGAAAAAAATTGTATGTATTGACATAAAACACCAATTAAATAAATGACTTGACTAGTCCAATGTTTCAAGGTGGATTTTTGTGTTGGTGGGCTTGAGTTCAAATCTCACTCTCCACACTTTTCTTTTTAATTTTCAAGACTCACTCTTCTTTACTTATCCGTAGTAATATATAAGTACTGTCATATTTTTGTTACTTTTCCTATTTTTTTCTTATTTATAGTTGCTCTTTTACTATTTTTCCTAAAATAGAGGATATGTAAATAAATACTTTTCTTTTCTTCTTTATTCAAGATAATACATACTATTCTCTTCATTCCTAATAATTGTCATGTTTCACTTTACAAAAATCTATTTATAGTTTTAAAAGTGAAATTAGATTAGAATAATTAATATTTTAAAATCAAAATTTTGATATTAAAAATTATACTAAAAATACTATAATTTATATTTTTTCTACATCAAAATGATTTAAAAAGATTGTATCTTCAAATGTTACATCTAGCTTGCTGCTGGAGGTAAGACCCTAAAACTTGTGGAGCCTATTGTCAAGGACAAGAGTAGTGAAACACTCTATTGTTAGAACCCGCATTTCGTGCACTGGAATAATTACGAAAACTTAGGACAAAAGTGATATTATTGAAAAAATTAGGACCAAAGTGGCATTATTGAGAAGTTTAGGACCAAAGTGGCATATTTAGAAAGTTTGGGACCAAAGTAAAATTGTTGAAAGTTGGGTTCTTGAAGATGAGGTGGGACCCACTTGGGTGTGTGCCAACTTCTAATTGGACAAAGTGGGGCCCACTTAACTTGTATTGGATTTCCATTGGACCAAATATGGTGTGGGCCATGGACACTTGGCCAAAGTTGGTCTATTTATAGGAGATAATATCTCTTATGGTCTTAGCATTTCCATACTTAGAAAAATCTTGAAAAAATAGGAGCAAGTTGTAGAGAAAAAAATCAAGAACAACTCATGGACAAGAACTTGGAAATTCAAAATTCATTTTCTTCCATTCCAAATTTATTTTGATGATACAAACCTACTATATTGGGTCTCCTTAGTAGCTTGAAGGTC
>DF358416.1:26557-36960 GCA_000787875.1 Solanum virginianum
GACAAAATTTGGAAGCTTCACCCGATGTGGTCACATGTACATTATCCATCTTTATACATAATGTATATGCATTAATTGACCTTGGTTGTACACTATCATACATCAGTCCACTAGTTGCTGGGAAGCTTAAGAAAACACCCAAATTATTGAACAAACCATTTCAAGTGTCTACACCAACCGATGAACCTATTATGGCTAGAAGGGTTTATTATGATTGTGTAGTAATTGTCTATAACCGTGACAAATTGGCTGACCTTATTGAGCTAGAAATGGTGGAATTTGATGTTATAATGGGTATAGATTGGTTAGCTACTTGCTATGACACCATGGATTGTCGAACTAATAGAGTGTACTTTTACTTTCCAAATGAGGTAGTTCTTGAATGGGAAGACAATGTTAGGGCACAAAAGGGCAAGTTTATCTCTTATTTTAAGGCAAGGAAGATGATATATAAGGGATATATATGTCATTTAGTTAGAGTGAGGGATATGGAGGCAAAATCACTAACTCTTCAATTATTTCTAATAGTGAATGAATTTGTTGATGTGTTCCTTGAAGATCTTCCTGGTTTAGCTCCAAAATGAGAAGTAGATTTTGGTATTGACTTATTTCCAAGCACTCAACCTATTCCCATCCCTCTATATAGAATGTCCTCAGCAAAATTATGTGAATTAAAAGAATAGTTGAAAGACTTATTGGAGAAGGATTTTATAAGACCTACTGTGTCCCCATAGGGTGCACCAATGTTATTTGTACATAAAAAGGATGGCACCTTGAGAATATGTATCGACTATCGACAATTGAATAAGGTGAAAATTAAGAACAAATATCCCTTCCCCAGTATTAATAATTTATTTGATCAGTTATAGGGTGCCAAATTCTTTTCAAAAATTGATTTGAGATCAGGTTATCACCAAGTGAGGGTGAAGTAGAAAGATATACCTAAGATAGTTTTCAGAACAAATACCCATAAGTAAAATCAACTTTGAAACATGTAATTTAGGTAAAACGCAAGCTTGAGCACCAAAGATAGTTTTCAGAACACGTTATGGTCACTTTGATTTTCTTATTATGCCATTTGGGCTAACGAATGCACCAATAGTTTTTATGGATCTAATGAATAGGGTATTAAAGTCATTCTTGGATGTGTTCATGATAATATTTATAGATGATGTTTTGGTATATTCAAGATCAGAAGAGAACCATGCAAATCACTTATGACAAGTATTACAATTTTTTCGTGATTGACAGTTGTATGCCAAGTTTTCTAAATGTGAATTTTGGTTAAAATCAATGGCATTATAGGGTCATATTATGTCCGATGAGGGAATAAGGGTTGATTCATAAAAGATAGAGGTTGTGAAAGATAGGCCAAGTCCAACAACACCCATGGAAGTTTGGAGCTTCCTAGGGTTGGCAAGTTATTACAGAAGGTTTGTTGAAATGTTTTTCTTCTATTCTACACCTCTAACAAAGTTGATGCATAAAGCAACCAAGTTCCAATGGAATGATACATGTGAAAGAAGCTTCCAAGAGCTAAAAAATAAGTTAACTTCTGCACTTGTGCTAGTACTTCCAAAAGGCATCGAGGGGGATGCAGTGTATTGTGATGCTTCAGGAGTTGGCTTAGGTCTGTGCTGACACAGCATGGTAACGTAATTGCTTATGCTTCGAGGAAACTATGACTCCATGAGAGAAACTACCCAACACATGATCTTGAGCTAGTAGCGGTTGTGTTTGCTCTAAAAATATGGCGCCACTATTTCTATGGGGTTCACGTTAACATATATACTGATCATAATAGTCTACAGTACATCTTTAAGCAGAAAGACCAAACTTTAAGATAGCAGAGATGGCTAGAGCTAATAAAGGATTATGATATTAATATACTATACCATCCAGGAAAAGCAAATATGGTAGCCGATGCTCTAAGTCATAAGGCAATCATAAATATTAGTGACTAGACCATGGGAAATCAAGGAATGGATAAAGATATATGTCAACTACTCAGTTTAAGTGTTCACCTTCTTGAAACTCCAAAGGAAGGGGTTATTGTGCATAATGCTGCGGAATCTTCATTATTAATAGAGGTGAAAGAAAAATAGTTCGAGGATTCTATTCTATGATAACTTAAGGAAAAGGTGGGTCAGGGTACGATGAAGGGCTTTGAACTTACATAAAATGGAGTACTTTATTGGCAAAATAGATTATGTATGCCCAATATTAATAAACTAAGAAGGAGGATAATGGAAGAAGCCCATCATTTAAGACATTCCATCCATCCAGGATCAACTAAGATGTATCATGACCTGAAGGGAATGTTTTTATGAAGAGGCATGGAAAAGGACCTTGTAGAATTTGTCGCTCAATGTCCAAATTGCCAACAAGTCAAAGTAGAGCACCAAAAGCTGGGAGGTTATATGCAGTGTATAGAGGTTCCAACATGGGAGTGGGATATGATCAATATGGATTTTGTTACTGGGTTGCCTCACTCATTTCAGAAGTTTGACTCCATATGGGTAATAGTTGTTAGACTCACAAAGTTAGCACACTTCTTGCCAGTTAAGAGTGATTATATAGCTGATATGGGGGCAGCGACTCACAAAGTCAGCACACTTCTTACCAATTAAAAGTGATTATACAGCTGAAGAATATACAAAGTTATACCTCAAAAAGATAGTCAGGCTACATAGGATCCCAATCTCCAATATATCTAATCAGGGAGCTCAATTCACTATAAAATTTTAGAAGTCCTTCCAAAGGAGTTTAGGAACAAAAGTAAATTTGAGTACAACTTTCCACCCTTAGACAGACGGTCAAGCAGAATGCACTATTCAAACACTTAAAGATATGTTCCAAGCTTATGCATTAGACTTCAAAGGTAATTAGGTGGACCATTTACAACTTATTGAATTTGCCTATAATAATAGCTACCACTCAAGCATCAAAATGGCACCTTATGAAGCATTGTATAGAAGGAAATATAGGTCACAAATTGGATGGTATGAAATGGATGAAACCACCTTACTTGGGCCAGATCTAGTACAACAAGCCATAGAAAAAATTTAGAGTAATACAACAACAGCTAGAAACAGCCCAAAGTCATCACAAATCATATACAAATGCTAGAAGGAGAGAACTGGAATTCTCAGTAGGGGATTGGGTATTCTTAAAGGTGTCACCAATGAAAGAAGTTACGAGATTTCATAAGAAAGGAAAGCTAAGCCCACATAACATAGGGCCATATAAAAATATTAAGAAGTTCGGGCAGGTTGCATATGAATTAGAGCTACCCCAAGAGATTTAAATGGTTCATCCAGTTTTCCATGTCTCAATGCTTTAAAAATACATAGGTAACCCATCCCATATCACTCCTATTGAAGATGTACAGGTTACAAAAGATTTCACCTATGAAGAGGTACGAATTGCTATTCTAGATCATCAAGTTAAGAAGCTAAGGAATAAAGAAATAACTTTAATAAAAGTACTTTGGAGGAACCAACAACCAAAAGAGATAACATGGGAGGCCGAAGAAACAATGAGATCTAAGTACCCTTACTTATTTGAAGCTAAAGAGAAAGTACAACATACAAAGATAGGGCATTAATAGGTACATATATTTGAATACATATTGCATTGTCAAAAGTTTATTTAAGTAAAAGCTTGAACTTGGCTAAGCTATCCAACTATGCTAACATTCAAGGATGAATGTTCCTAACTGGAGGGAGGATGTAACACCCCACATCCTACATGTACGAGTCCTATATAAATAAAACATGATATGGCTTGGCCAAATTAGCAACCATTTTTAAAAGTGCTTGAATCTCAAAATAAAGGACGATATATACGTCTAACGCTTAAAACGAGTCAGGTGTATACAAGTTTAAAGTCAAATTGAGAAGATCATGGCCTTAAACAAAGTGAAATAAGTGAGGTGCTAGTAGGACTTAGGAAACTAGCAAGTGAGTCACCTACATGCTTAGCTTAAATTTGCTAGCGAGACAGAGACGAAGCCCAAAACCGAATCTGTCCAAGTACGATAATGAATAAAGTCCATGTTAAGAGTGTAACTATAGCCCATGTTTTACCATCATAAATGGAAAAAATTTATAACCCAAGATGAATAATTAAAAGGGACCAAGTACATTCACAATTCACTTGATGATTTGGGTCCAAACCAAGTAAGGAGAAAAGAGAAAAATAGACAGCCAAGACCCATCAAGTTAGCAACCCAATAAGACACAAGTGAAAGGAAAAAAAATGCTACATCACCAACTTAATAAAATAAAGCTAAAAACACAAAAGAAAGTTGGACAAAGGATCCTTTAAAAAGGGCTTACAAGCAATACCTTTAACAAATCTTCGAAAAACCAATGGAAAAAAAATCAGCTTTCACAAAGCTTTCTCTCTACACCTTCTTAACTTTACAAAGCAGCCACAAGGAAACTTTTAAGGTTCTTAAAGAAGACCTAAACCTTGAAAGTAAAGGTAAGTAAAGATACCTATATATTTAGTATGGTTTATTTCATGAAAAACAAGAGACTACGCTGATTATAATTGTGCTGAAAATTTGGACAACACGTATTCCAAAGATTGTTGCACACTTTTCTTATTTATTTGGAAACTTTTCCCTTCTTGATTGAATGGAATATGAAGGAACATTGATAGAATTAATAAATTTTAGTTCTGTAATGATGTAGAAAGGTTGGTACACAATTTGGTTCTACGTAAACAATCGAGTTTTAGTGTGTTATCCTAAATGTGTTGTTAGTAGAAATTGTGGGCCGATTGATTGAGGACTATAGTCTCACATCCTCCACCAATTATGAAAAATTATTTAGGAATGATTTAGGACAACTTTTATGTGTAAATATAGTGGGAACAATTTGGTTAAAGTTGGAACAAGTTTGGAATTGTCGACGTCAAAATGTAACGAAGGGACGTAATGTCATGCCGCATACTTGTATGTTGTGTAGAATTGTTATATATTCTGCTTTATGGACTATTATGAGACTGTGATGACACTAAAACAAGTTGAACATGATACGTAGATAACAATGTGTATTAGAAAATACAACTAGAGGAGGAAAGGTTGAAAAAATACGCTCGGGTTGATAATTACACGCTTGCTACCCACGCGTGATTTTTCTTATAAGATTGGACTACCAAGATATATCTATTAGAGGCTAATACTAATTTTATCACCTACTATATTGTAGATAAATAATTGAAGGAAAAAAAGGTTAATTCGAGGTAATAATGAGGTCATACAACGAGGTATATAAAGCTACTCGATTTCATATTACATTGGCATGAAATCTAGATTCTTCCTTGGTACCTAGAGGCACTTACCAACTCTGACATAGCAAACAACCATCCACTCTATCACATGTTCATATGCTCCAATACATAGTCACTTTTAAATCTTCATACATACTTGGATACCAAGATACATGGGTCCTTATTGATAAATAAAGATCATGAGTTGTTTCATGTCCTATACATTTCATTATTTGTATAACCTACTCTTTTCATGGTGGTATTGTCTTATATACTTCTTTATAATGTTATATGCTACATCTATGGTCCTACAGTTCCAATATTATGACTACCCAAAAGAATCATCTCAAAAGTAATTGAAAGATAAAGTAAGTTGTTTATTGATGGTGGTAGCCCTAGGGGTGGAAGAATCACCTACCATTGTTTGAAAGGAAACCAAAAATCAAACCCACATACCTTGCTTGATTAGCCTTGAGAAAGTGAAGAGACTTGATGAAGATCTTGAAGAATACTTAGCCAGTGTGAAAGGAAAGTCTAGAATAGGTCGATCCCGATATTGATTTGCCATTGGTTAGCTGGTTACTTGTATTACATGTGGTCCACAGATTATACAGTAAAGAAAGGTAAAGTAATAAAAAGGACATAAAGTACATGATTCCACAGTGTTACTAAAGGTGGTCACTAATCCTTACACCAGTGCATAGTTTTATTTGAGTTCTTATTTCATATATAGTATTTCCTACCTTACATATTCAGTATATTATCTTGTACTGACATCCCTTATATGGGACCTGCATTTCATGATGTAGGTATAGGTGCTAGTAGATCTCCCCAATAGGAGTACAGGATATCCAGTTGTTATTACTAAGCTCCAAGTTGCTTTGGGGTTTTATGTATCCAGAGCTTATATTTTGGTATTGCATAGTTAGTCATGAGGCGGGCCATATCCTGACCTTTATCTGATATTATTCCTTATCTAGAGGCTTTCTAAACTATGTAATTAAAATGTGGTCATGTCTCATACTTTAAACATTTTGGCTCCAACGACCTTGTCATATGTATTTTCTTTTGGCTTGTTATTATTATCTACCTTCTTAAATGCATGCTGAATGTAGAAACCCCCTAAATGTTCATAGCAAGTGCATGGTTATCTGTTGGTTCTCCGGGGCCTTGTCGGCAATGCGTGCCAGTCCATCTTAATAGGACTGTGGGTGTGATAAGGCTCCTATAAGGTGAAGTACAGTTTACCTTGGCAAGTAGATCACCTTTTTATCAATGAGGGGTAATCATCAAGATTCCAATTTGTGGCTCACTTGGTCTTATTCTTTGTTGGTTAAGGTATCTTCCCATATATGTATCATGTCTTATGCAAGTTGAGTGGTGTCACGACCCAAACCTAGGACCAAGGTATGATACATCGAATGAGAACCCGAAGGTCCCTAAAACAAACCTCTTAAATCATAATTGCACATTATAGGTTTAAATGGTAAATGACAAATAGATGACACTGAAATATGGGGAGTGGGACTAACGGACAACTTGTAATCCTAAGCAGAAGCATAAGTTAAATACTTTAAAAGATACCAAATGTAGCAATAGTCTAGACACACGTCTAAATAATGACAATAAACAGAGCCAAGAATACAAGCCTAGGCCCCTCAATACTAAGTGAAAATGAAAATACATCAAATATCTGAATAATAAACGCAAAGCTTGAAGATAAGGGTTCTATTCTCGATGACTGAGAACTCACCAAAGCTCAATGTCTTCATGAGGAATCTAGCCACGCGGAGGAGGATAAGGTAGATTTCCTGTCCCTATATGGTTATAGCATGTAGGTAAAAAATGTGGTTAGTACTTTGGAATGTACCAAGTATGCGGGTATGCAATGCAACAAGTAAATATAATGACAAAGAATACTTACCCAATATGACAAACTCCAAGCTTAAACAATATTCTCAGTTCCAAAGTAAAGTGTAAAGTAATGCTATGAAAATGTATAGAGAAGCACATAAGCAAATAAGTGTGGGAATAAGATCATAATCAACAAAACCATATGAGCTATAATATGGAATACCAATGTCATACTCCACATCGGTCAAAGAGTGAGTTAACTTGCCAGGGTATAACTCCGAAAATAAAAATACTAGATAGATCCACTAGTCAGAAAGCCTGAAAAGGCATAATCAAAATATCCTACAGTAGAATGTAGTTATGATATAAGAAGCTTTATATAAGACCCCTTAGGTCGAGTCCCACTCCTAACTCATTCGGTGCTAAGTCAAAATCTCACAGAAATGGACAATGCATAACAGAAATAATCAAAATTTAATTTAGTAAAGAAGTTTTAACTTGTCAAAAGAATAACATTCAAAATTGTACTTGGCATAGCTCCTTAGCAAAGATTCAAAACAAAACAAAATGGGTGTTAAGTCACCTAACATCATTTAATACTTGTATTCACTTATTTTTGTCCAAAATCATAACTTTATGTTATGCCATCAAAGCCAAATATCCAAAGTTCATAACTTAACTTAAATCACGTTTGGAGATTGGTTCAATAACCTTAAAATTATGAATTTAATATTTAAACAAAGATACAATAATCATAGGAACAATTTAGGATAAAAATCAGAATAACTCATTTTTTAATTTAAGACTTGATAATATAGACTATATTAAATAATGCAAATATGAAATGCTTGAATTAAAACCTTGATTAATATATATGAATAATCATAAAATGTATGAATAACAATAACTTAAGCAAATATCAATTAGTACTCATTTACACATAAATTAAAGATTGAAAAATTTGTAATTCAAAATTTAGTTTCCGAAGAGGACTTTTTGTTTGAAAGGAAACCAAAAATCAAACCCACATACCTTGCTTGATTAGCCTTGAGAAAGTGAAGAGACTTGATGAAGATCTTGAAGAATACTTAGCCTAAGTGTTGAGAGAGTTTTGGAAGAGCAATGTAGATTAGGAGATTTGGTTTCTTTGAAGAGTGATGTAGATACTAAGTAGAAGGGGGATATTTATACTGATTTTAGGGGGTTATAAGGCCCATTTAATCACTAAAAAAGCGGTTAAAAATGTTTCGGGAAAAGGGCATGAAATTATGTGGTGCAAAGTGGCTTTTTGACTTACTTTTTAAAAAGAAGAAAGATGTCAAACATAAGGGAGTGGGAATGGGACCTAGGTATGGCAGCATTATCCTTTTCCATGGTGCTATGGCATTGTATGGTATTGACTCAAGTCATGCTAAGGATATGCCAAAGGCTTTCCATGCCAACTATGTAATAATGGCAAAAGAATTACTCCCAAACAAGTCAATTATGCAATCTTCACATATGCCTTCATTTCAAATAATTTCCAACGCAAACAAAACTTCATTTTTAGTCATAACTTCATATAACATTTTCCCTAAAATAATATACCAACAATATATCAACCGCCCTTCCAAAACCACCTCACGTACCTATATCAAGCTAATCGCTAACATAACCTTCATATAAAATTTTACTTAACTCAATAAAAATTCACTTGAACATTATTTTTCATGCAAGTATAGGTTTAAAAACACCTGGTACATTACATTTACAAACATGTTTTACTTCAAGCATTGATCATGCATGCCATACTAAGATTATGCCTACCTCTTTCCTTAGTCCCACATCCTATTTTATATATCTCTTGTTGTTGTTTACTTTTCTTCCCCAACAAAGGATGTGTGATTGATTTGCTAAGAGTCTTGTTTAGGTCCCTTTGGGTTCCCATTCGCCATGTCACATCAAGGCCCTAGGCTTGGGTTATGACAAACTTGGTATCAGAATACTAGGTTATGACAAACTTGGTATCAGAATACTAGGTTGTTAATGGTCCTTGATATCTAACAAACCGCATCGATTAGAGTCTTATTCATGGTCGTCAAGCATGCCACAACTATGAGTAAGAGGCTATGAGACATTTTAGGAAATGTTTCCCTTCTTCATGATCTATGTCATGCTATAGAATTTAAGGTAAAGCTTTTCCCCTAAGGAATGTTCTTTGTTATTCTAGATCATGCCAATTCCAAAAGGATAAAGAACCCATACAGCCGAGGAGCAACCATCTCCTCCAACTCCTTAAGCTCCTCAAGAAGGAGAGGTAGGCCAAGAAGAATTCTGAGATGCTATTGCAATGTTAGCTCATGCTATGACCAACCAAATTAACCAAGGGGCCCAAGTCCCTCATGCTCCTACTCTGGCCCCAAGGGTGAGGGATTTTACTAAGATGAATCCACCAGAGTTCTATGGGTCCAAGGTGGATGAGGATACTCAAAAATTCATCGATGGAGTATATAAGGTGTTGTCCGTTATGAGGGTTAATTTGAAGGAAAAAATAGAATTGGCGGCCTACCAACTTAAATGTATTGCTCAAATTTGGTTCACTTAATGGAAGATGGAGAAGGGGAATAGTGATGCTATCCCTTGGAAAGAGTTTAAAGCCGAATTTATCAACCGATTATTTCCTATTGAGTAAGGAAGGTGAAGATGATGGAACTTATAAATCTTAAACAAGGGTTCATAAGCGTGAGGGAGTATGTCATCAAGTTCAACCAACTCTCTAAGTATGCTCCATAATTGGTTGCGGAACCTAGGTCAAGGATGAACAAATTAGTGTCGAGTGTATCCGACTTTGTTAATGAAGAGTGTCATACCACCATGCTAGTAGGGGACATAGATTTATATCGGCTCATGACATATACTGAGCAACTAGATGGGGGAAGGCTTAGAAAGAGAAGGGTTAGTGAGTCCAAGAGGCTTCGATTTGAAGGTGGGTTCCAAGGTTCTAAGGGTGGCCAATTTCCTCAAGGCCACAAGTACTAAGGCCAAGGGTCATCCAATGCTTCCAATAAAAGGTTTGCCAATGATAAGGTTCCTAATCAAAGATTTCAAGGTGGTAATAGAGGGATGGTAAAACCTAGATGTCCGAGGTATGAAAAGAATCATAATAGTCCATGTTTGAGGAATTCTAATATTTGATTTGATTGTGGTGAGATAGGTCACTAGGTTATCGATTGTCCTTATGCTACAAAAGGTCGATATGGTAGTGAAGAGACTTGATGAAGATCTTGAAG
>DF358416.1:69656-99062 GCA_000787875.1 Solanum virginianum
GGTAGGGGTAGTTGGGATGATCATATTCCATTGATTGAGTTTGCTTATAATAATAGCTATCATTCTAGCATTTGTATGGCTTCTTTTAAGGCCCTCTATGGTAGGCTTTGTAGGTCACCAGTTGGGTGGTTTGAAGTGGGAGAAATGGCATTGTGGGTCCGGATTTGGTTATGGAGTCATGGAGAAGGTAAGGTTGATTAGGGAAAAGTTAAAAACAGCCCAAAGTTGACAAAAGTCCCATGCCGATGTGAGGAGGAGGGATCTTAAATTTAAAGTGGGTGATTAGGTCTATTTGAAGATTTAACCTATGAAGGGTGTGGAGGGTAAATTGGATCCAAGATTTGTGGGTCGTTATAGGGTGTTGAGGAAGACTGGTAAGGTTTTCTATGAGTTGGAGTTGCCTAGTGAAATAGACTTGGTTCGTTCGGTCTTCCATATATCTATGTAGAGGAAATTTGTGGGTGACCCAAACGTTATTGTGCCTTTTGATGTTGTGGGTGTCATTGAAGACAACCTCACTTATAAGGAGGTTCTAGTAGAGATCTTTTATAGACTAGTGAAGAGATTGAGGAACAAGGATGTGGCTTCCATTAAGGTCCTTTGGATAAATCAATGAGTTGAAAGTGCTACTTGAGAGGCCGAAGGGGACATGGAAAAGAGATATCCCGATCTCTTCCATTTTACTCAAGCCTAAGGTACTAATTCTAAGTCCCCTATATGATTTCAAGTCTTATGTTTCAACCCCTACGTCATTTGCATGCATTCATCTTTATGTTGACAAGTTTATGGTGATTTTGACACTTAAGTTGAGATTTTAAAAATAGTGTTAAAGTGTATAGATGCATTCTTGTTGGGGATGATTTCTTCATGATTACTCTTATTATACACATTTCTTTGACATTAGGGGATGAATGTTCCCAAGGGGAGATATTGAAATGACCCCAAAAAGTGCCCGAAAAGGTCCGTCGGAAGTGTCCATAATTGTAATTTCCATATATCTCAAAATTCGTGTGTGATATCGAAAATCTTACTTTATATTCTTGATCATGGGGAAAAATTGAGTGGAAAATGGCTTTAACTCTGATTTTAGAGCAACTATAGCAAAATTTGATTGTCCCATATTTGCGCAAAATAATGTAGTTCCGCGTTGGTATCGGGATGAGCCCATCGCGAACCAGTGTTATTTTCGCCCAATTTTGTTGTTTCGGTCCAAGGGCTTTGGATCTTGGGCCTAAGTCTTCCCATGTGTAAAAACATCTATACTTAGCCATATTTCAACCTCATATTATACAAGAGATTCCCCAATACTCTTTTCAAACCCTTAGACAAATATTTTACCCAAAATTCAAGTGCCAAATCTCTTTTCGGATCTTAAGGAATTCACTCAAGCTTCAAGTATCCATTCCAAACTTCATCAAGGAATTCTCCAAAGTTAAGGTATGTGGGTTTCAAACATTGGATCCTTTCACCCATGGTTCCCAAAGCTTCCACACAAAACTCATGTTTCTAAGTTGATTTACTTATGGGTCTTACTTACTATGAATTTGACTATGAACTATGTTGGGGTTTCATAAAAGTGTGACTGCTTAAGCAAGTTTGGAGCTATGAATCTTTGATCTATTTTGAGATCTGATGAAAGGTTTTGATATATATTCATAAGGGTACTACCAAGTATTGGTGGGTGGTTTTACATTAAATTTTCTTACATGATTTCACTCTTGAATTGCATGATCTTATACTAGCATTACACATACTCCAAGTGTTTGATAAAATGTCTGATTAATGTATTTTGAGTTGTTGAAGGCCTAATGTTTGGCATATGAGTTAAGTGACTTTATGCTGATGAAAGGATGGTATATATGTGTTGATTTCATAATTTGTATCTATAGTGTTATGAGTAGACCATAATCAATTAAGGGGTTGATACCTCAATCACCTCGGATGGGGGTGATAAGCCATCAACCAATTGAGGGGTAGATACCTCAATCACTTCCAACGAAGGGTGGTCATGTCCGTCAACCAATTGAGGGTTTGATACCTCAATCGCCTTAGATGGATTGGTAGCCATCAACCAATTTATGGGTTGATACCTCAATTACTTCCTATGGAGGGTGGCCATGTCCATCAACCAACTGAGGGATTAATTCCTCAATCACTTATAAGGCAGTCTCCCTTAGATTCCAAGTACTAAGTTTACTTGGTCTATGATGATGGTCTCTTCCCTCATATGTAATATGATCTATATAAGAATGTTTTACTTCGAGCATCATTCATACATGTCATTGTGTTATTATGCTATCCATTGCTTACAATATTGCATTTTGCCTATGTTGGCTCACGATCATTCTCATCCTCCCCATGGCTAGTATTATCTCTACAAAGCAAGTTGGTGAGTCCTCAATTTCGGGGACAAGGTCTTTGATCTTATGCTATGTACAAAGACTCTCTTTCCTTTACTGTATGCTTTCGACTATGAGGGTGAGTCCAGTTGCTTGTCTTGGCCCCTGCTAAGTTCTATGTTTAGAGGTGTTGAAAAAGTTATGTAATGATGCTATAAGATTGATTCTCTTTGATGCTTTTGATGTTTTATGATATGAAAGATTTCCCTTAGTCTCTTTTCCCTTATTTCCATTCATTTGTTGTTGTTTAATTGCTTCCGTGACCAAGGATGTGTAATGATATGTTAAGAGGCTTGATTGGGGTCCCTTCAGGTTCCCCATTCATCGTGTCATGTCTAGGCCCTAGGATGTGTAATGATATGTTAAGAGGCTTGATTGGGGTCCCTTCAGGTTCCCCATTCATCGTGTCATGTCTAGGCCCTAGGATGTGTAATGATATGTTAAGAGGCTTGATTGGGGTCCCTTCGGCTTCCCCATTCATCGTGTCATGTCTAGGCCCTT
The DNA here is from genome assembly GCA_000787875.1 of Solanum virginianum. Lineage (NCBI taxonomy): Eukaryota > Viridiplantae > Streptophyta > Magnoliopsida > Solanales > Solanaceae > Solanum > Solanum virginianum. The sequence goes on from DF358416.1 coordinate 72,557, forward strand.
GGCTTAAGTCGTGACAATAATATTCATACACAAGAGGGTAGAGTATAGTATAAGGGCTCAACATCTTACTTCCAAATCATAGGAACATTTCACTAGTTCAATGCATGCTTAGGAGCCCATAATTTATCATATCATGCTAGTCATGAAAATCGTGCAATAGTTTTTCATCAACATAAGAATCCTTGTCATGTAAATTTAGTCAACCAAGCTGGATATATGTACATATGCTTAAATTTATGCAATTCAAGAGTATAAGACAAGAGAGGAGTAAAATCAATTCATTTGGAAATAATTCAATTCAACCCACCAACATTGTAGTAGAAACACCAATTTGGGTATCATGAAATCCATCTTAAAAGTTCACTATCTTTTATTGTTTACACATAGTTCACATCATGCATAGCTTCAATATATATAAATCAACTCATAGAATAAGCTTCCAATATATATTCATGCTTAATCAATCAATACTTGAAGAATCCAAACTCAAATCATGATTTTAATGCATAATAAAGTTTACCCATAAATTATTCAACCTCAAAAATCATGAAATTTTGTAATAGAGAAGGATTGGGTTCATGGGTGGAAGAATCCCTATCAATGAAGCCCACATACCTTTAACTTGAGACTTTCTTCAAGAAAAACTTGAGGAAGACTTGAGGCTTCAATTGGATTCTTGAAATCCAAAACACATTCTTAAGATATCTTGAATTTAGATAAGTGAATTGTGAGGAACTAGGAGGACTTTTGGGAGGGTCTTTCATTGGGCATGAAAATGGTTGAAGTGTAAGGTATTCCCTTATACATAAGCATTTGGTTATTAACCAATTGCCCTTAAGTTAAAATAGGAAATTAAGGAACTTTATGAACTAGTGCACAATAAGTCTGCGACACAGACTTGTTACGAAGTAGTACATTTTCACGCGAGTACAATGTTTTTCATGTTTTGGCCTAGGAATGGTTACTATTTTTGCACTAGTGGGCGATATGTCCGCGGAGCGAATTGGTTGTATACTTTTTTGGTTCAGCCCCAAATCACCCGAAAAATTATTTTTTGCTATGGGTCATCTAAAAATTGAAGATGACCCATTTCTTACATAATTTTACCCCCTGAAACTTAATATGAAATAAGATTTGTGAAATCATGCACGGGCTTTGAGATATCAAAGAAATACACTGTAGGGCATTTTTCTGAGGCACGTGAGAGGCATTACATTATCTCCCCCTTGGGAACATTCTTCCTTGAATATATAGGAACTATATGTAAGAGGAGTGACTAGAAAATTTTGGCTCAACATGACTGCAATCAATGCACTAAACATCATTCTCAATAGTTTCAAACATATACCTCAAAAATGGCCAAAACTTATTTCCGTCAACATGCATGCACGCACAAATGACATAAGGGCTGAAATTCAAGACTTGGCATCATAGATAGGATATAAGTTCTTACCTTAGGCTTGAATAGAGTGGAAGAGGTATAGATATCAGTTCTTCATGTCTGCTTCAGCTTCCTAAGTGACGTTTTTAACTTGTTGATTCCTCCAAAGGACATTGATGGATAACACATCTTTGTGTCTCAACCTCTTCACTTGCCTATCTAATATTTCCACCAGAACCTTGTTATAGGTCAAGTTATCTTCTACAATACCCATAATTTCCATAGGCACTATAGAACTTGGGTCACTGACATACTTTCCCAAAATAGATACATGGAAGACCGGATGAACCATACTCATCTCCGTAGGAAACTCAAATTCATTGACAACATTACTAATTCTCCTCAAAATTCTATAAGGCCCTACAAACCTTGGGCTGAACTTTCTCTTCTTGCCAAATTAGAGCACGTCCTTCATTGGTGAGACCTTCAACTACACCCAATCGTCAACATCAAACTCAACTCTTCTCCTCACATCGGAATAGGACTTTTGTCTACTTTGAGCCATCTTCAATCTCTCTCTTATCAACCTCACATTTTCCAAAGCCTCCACAACAAAATTTGGTCCTAATAATGCATTTTCCCCACATCAGACCACCCAATTGGGAATCTGTATCGCCTACCATATAGAGCTTCAAAGGGAGCCATTCCAATTCTAGAGTGATATCTATTATTGTAAGCAATCTCAATGAGTGGAAGACATTCATCCCGACTATCCTCGAGCTCTAAAACACAACCGATAAGCATATCCTCAATATTTTGAATTGCCCGTTCTGCTTGATCATCTGTTTGAGGATGAAAAGCCGTGTTAAGCTTGACTTTAGTACCAAGACCCTTTTGGAAGGATCTCCAGAAGTGAGAAATGAACTGACCACGACGATCCAAAATAATAGTCAGTGGTATCCCATGCGACCTAACCAACTCATGGATATATATCTTGGAATAATCTTCGACACCATAAGTTGTTTTAACTGGTAGAAAGTGAGCCGATTTTTTCATTCTATCAACAATAACCCAAATAGAATGAAAGTGCTTCCTAGTCTTTAGCAAATGAATCACAAAATCCATGTTTATCTCTTCCAACTTCCAAGTAGGACTTTCTATGTCTTAGACTAGGCCAGCTAACCTTTGATGTTCGGCTTTACTTGTTAGGAATTATGGCAATTGGCTACAAATTTGATAATATGTCTTTTCATACCACCCTACCAATACACCTCTCTTAAATCTCTATACATCTTTGTAGAACCAGGATAAATAGAGTAGGACGGATTATGTTCCTCTTTCAAAATAAATCCCTTAACCCATCAACATTAGGCACACATAACCTACCTTGGTATCTAAGGACACAATCTCCTCCCCGGAGAGAACCTCCACTTTATCATCTTTCAATGAAGTGTCCAATTCTAGCAAACCCGGGTCAAGGTCTTGTTTGGACTTGACCTCTTCAATCAAAGAAGATTTGGAACCATCATTAACCAACACACATCCACTTTCAACTTCATTCAACCTAATTCCCAGCCTAGCTAACCAGTGAACTTCTGTAGCCAATTCCTTATTGCCATAATCAATATGAGCTACACTTTTCAAGGACACTCTTCTTAGAGCATCACCCACGACATGATAGTGCACATTCTTGACATAATCCTTAAGGAGTTTTAACCATATTCTTTGCCTCAAATTAAGATACCTTTGTCTGAACACATATTGGAGACGCTTGTAGTCAGTGAATATGTCTACATGAACCCCATACAAATAATGACGTTATATTTTCATAGAAAATACCACGGTCACCAATTAAAGATCATAGTGGGATAATTACGCTCATGCACCTTTAGTTGCCAAGAAGCATATGCTATGACTTTGCAACTTTGCATCAATACACACCCTAAACCAACCATTGAAGTATCACAATAAATCACAAACCCTTCTGGTAGAGCCGAAATAGGAGCGGAAGTAAGTTTGTCTTTCAAAGTTAGAAAACTCTATTTACATTCATCGGTCCAAACAAATTTTGCCTTCTTTTGTGTCAATTTTGTCAAAGGAGAAGCAATTGAGGAAAAACCATTCACAAACCCCTACAAATACCCCCATTAAGCCCAAGAAACTCCTAATATTCATTGGAGTCAAGGACCTAGGCCAATTTCTTATCACTTCTGTCTTCTTAGAGTCCACTTTAATTCTACCACCCGACACCATATGCCCTAGGAATACAACTTCCTTTAGCCAAAATTCACATTTATCAAATTTAGCAAACAAACTCTCATCCCTCAAAGTTTGCAACACTACCCTCAAATGCTTCACAAGTTCTACTTCACTTCAAGAGTAAATCAATAAATATCAAAGTAGGTTTTAAAGACCCAATTCATGAGATCTATAAATATCGCTAGGGCATTAGTTAAGCCAAATGACATCAGTACAAATTCAAAATACCTATATCTAGTCAAAAAACCTATCTTGGGAATATCACACTCCCTCACTCTCATTTGGTAGTATCTGAATTGAAGATGAATCTTAGACAAATGACTAGCCCCTTGTTGTTGATCAAATAGGTCATTTATCCTTAGCAAGGGATACTTGCTCTTTATAGTGACCTAATTATGTTGCTGGTAGTCAATGCACGTTCTAAGTGAGATATCATTCTTCCTTGCAAACAACACTAGTGCACCCCAATATGACTTAATAGGCCTTATAAAACCCTTCTCTAATAAATCTTTTAATTGATCCTTCAACTCCTTTAACTCCATCGGGGCCATACTGTAAATGGGAATGGAAATAGGGAGTGTATTAGGGAGGAGGTCTATACAAAAATATATCTCTCTCTCTCTAGAGGAACACTAAGAAACTCATCAGAAAAGACATCAAGAAAATTATTGACCACCAAAACTAACTCGATAGGATGGAATATCCCGAACCCTTATAAGATGGTAAATGCAACTCTTAGAAATTAATTTTTGGGCCTTATGATAAGAAATGAACCTACCCTTAACCATCGAATTATGACCTTCCCACTCAAAGACGTGCTCATTAGGAAATTGTAACTTAACCATATGGGTTTTATAATCAATGGAAGCATGATATGCATATAACAAATCCATCCCAAGAATAATATCAAAATCCACCATGTTAAGTTCAACAAAATCACAAGGCAATACTTTATACAATATATGGATTGAACAACCCCTATCGACCCTTCTAGCAATAATGGACTTACCAACAGGGGTACACAACTTAAAGGGTTCACACAATAATTCAGGACATACATAAAGCTTATTATCAACAAAAGGAGTAATGAAAGAAAGAGTGGCACCCGGATCCAATAAAGCATACACATCATAATCATAAACCTTTAACATACTAGTAAAAACATTAGGTACCTCACTCACTACTTGCCTCCCTTGAAGAGCATAAAACCAATTGTGACATGGAGTAACCCCTTGTTGGCCTCCTTGTGCCGTTTGATCAACATGTGCACATTATTCTTTAGGATGACCATCTTTACCCTTTTTTGAGCATAGGGACAATATATAATCTTATGTCTGACTTTTCACACCCATAGCAAGTATTCGAATCCCTCAAGCATTTGCCACCATGATTTTTTCAATATTTTGGGCACCTTGGAAGAGTCATCCCACCATTACCACCTTGGGGCGTTAGGGTTAGGCACCCTATCATTAGAAAATATTTTGTTTTGAGAATTGGAGGATGCTTGGCCCTGAAATTTGTGACCTTCTTTGAAATGGACACCCTTAGGACCTTGAAAACTACCAACATATAGACTCCCTATTTTCTCTTTCTATGTTTCTTCCCTTCAAGTTGCTCAACATAAGTCATGCGCCAAGTCAAGTCCATATTGCTACAAGCATAGCAGTATGACATTCCTCGTTCACCAAGTTAGATATCCCAACACAAACTTGTTCATCCTTGCCCTAGAGTCGAAAAGCAAGTGAGAAGCGTATTTTGAGAGCTTGTTAAACTTAAGGGAATACTCCTTCACATTTATGGAGCCTTATTTAAGATTAATGAACTCCATTATCATTGTATCTCTCAATTAAATAGGAAGAATCGATTGATGAAGATAGACTTAAACTCCTCCCATAGAATGGGATCATTGTTCTCCCTCTCTAGCTAGCATTGAGTAAATCAAATTTGTGCAATGCCCTAGAGTTGATAGGTCACAAGTTAAACCTTATCCTCTAAACTGACCCCCATAATAGAAAGAACTTTATATATCTCATCGATGAATTCTTGGGAGCCCTCTTTCGTTTTAGAGCCATAAAACTCCAGAGGGTTTATCTATGTAAAATCCCTCACTCTTGAAGTTGAGGTGGGTATGTGAGGAGCTTGGACTCCTTGGTTCAATTGGTTAGTCATGGCTTATGCGAACATGGAAATGACATTTTGGTATTCAGCATGTGTGACCTTCTTGGGGAGCTTGAGGAGCTGGAGGGGTCGGAGGGGCCAGACCTTCCTCAGGCAAGGTTGTTCTTTGTGCAATTCTCCTTGGTACCATGATTTAAAAGAGAAAAACACCACCCATTAGGTAAAGGAAACATTAATTAAAATCTAAGGCATGACATATATCATGAAGAAGTGAACCATTTCCTAAAAGGCATTATAGCCTCCTATTTATAGTTGTGGCGTGCTTCACAACCATGAACAAGAAGCTAATTGACATGATGTATTGGATTTCCAAGGACTATTAACAAACCTAGTGCTGTGATATCAAGCTTCTAATGACCCAAGCCTAGGGCCTAGAAGTGACACAACAAATAGAAAACTCGAAGCAAACCCAAACAACCCTCTTAGCATATCATTTGCACATCCTTAATTGCGGAAGCATAATTAAACAATAACCAAGTAACAAATAATTCTACGGGAAATGGGACTTTGGACTCAAGCTTTTGGTATTTTATAGGGAAGAGGATTTGCATGAATCATATTACAAATAAAGTCTAAGGGGCAGACAAGTATAGGTCAGGCTATGGGGTTGTTTTAGGGACTTAGGACTTCCATCTCATCATCAATATATGACAAGTATAGAAGGGAAAAAGGGACTAAGGGAAGTATTTCATAATTACATAAACATTGTAAGATTCAAGCTTAATACATAAATATCTAAATAGAATAACACCTCTAGTACAAATGGAATGGGGCCAAGACATCTCCCGGGCTCACTCTCAAAAGATAAAAATAAAAAATAGACATGTCTTAACAAAAGTGTGAAGGTAAAGTGGATATTGTCCCTGGAGTGGAGGACTCACCAATAGTAGTCTTCAAAGGATCCAGCTAGCCACGTTGAGGAAGAGGAGGATAAATAGGAGCTTTGGTCCATACATGGTTAGATCATGTAGGGAAAAAAGTATTTGTTAGTGCTTGGAATGTACTAAGTATGCGAGATGTAATGCATTAATGACCTAATCCATACTTAACAAGATGCATAATCACAGTCAAAGGATATAAGACCAAGATGGCATGTAGGATCAATGCTTAAGCTAAAACATGCATAAAGATAGTTAAACTTGCATAACATAACATAAATATGTGGGCAGAGACCCTAACCGATATATAAGACCAAGTGAGCTACTACTTGGAATCCCAATTTTTACCTTTGCATCAGAAAAGGAGTGGTCTACTTGCTAACGTAAACAAAAATTGACCCTACATGGTAGGTGACTTGACCTAGTTGGATCCACTAGTAAAAGCCCATTTAGAGAAAATATTATGAACCTATGGTGGCACATAGTTAAGAGACCAAAAGTTTATATAAGGATCCCTTGGGTCGAGCCCCATCCTAAATCTCTTTCGGTGCTAAGTCCCAACATAATACTTAACATAATCATGAATTTAGTCATAACTTGAATGACTTGTAAAAATATGATAACATGGTAGGAGTAGCTCGTTCATGTTCTTGACTACTATAAGTGAGCATATACTTTATACTAGAGGGTATAACATTTCATAAACTTGACCCTTTCTTGTGGGCATTGCATTAAACATGATGGTAAAGTTTGTAATATGCTTGAACCCTTCCAATGAGCATTAGTTTGTGTTTAAGCATAACCCACTTGTCATTCATGACCCCTTCATGTGGATAATTTTCATTCACAATAGGGTGGAATACAGTATAAGGGCTCAATATCTTACTTACAAATCACTGAAACTTTTCATGAGTTCAATGTATGCTTAGGAGTCCATAATTTGTCATATCATACTTGTGTTGCAAAACATGGAATAGTCTTTCATCAATATAAGAATTCTTGTCAAGTAAATTTAGTCAAACATGGTGGGAATATGTACATATGCTTAAAATCATGTAATTCAAGAGTATAATAATATAAGAGAGGAGTAAAATCAATTCAATTTGAAATAAATCAATTCAATTTGAAATAATTCAATTCAACCCACCAGCATTGTAGTAGCAACCCCAAGTTGGGTGTCATGATATCCATCCTAAAAGCTCACAATCTTTCATAGTTTACATAGTTAACATCATCCATAGCTTCAATATGTATAAATCAACTCATCGAATAAGCCTTTAGTAGATATTAATGCTTAATCAATCAACACTTGAAGAATCTAAACTCAAATCATATTTATAATGCATAAAAATTTTTACCCATACAACATGCAACTTCGAAAATCATGAAATTTTGTAATGGAGATGGATTGGCTTCATGGTTGGACGAATCCCTATGAATGAAGCCCACATACTTTTAATGTGAGACTTTCTTGGAGAAAAACTTGAGGTAGACTTAAGGCTTCAATTGGGTTCTTGAAATCCAAAGCAAGTTCTTAAGGTATCTTGAATTTAGATGAGGGAATTGTGAGCAATTAGGTGGACCCTTTGGAGGGTTTTTGGTTGTTCTAGGGCTTGAAAATAATTGAAGAGTAGGGTATTCCTGTATATTTAGGCATTGGGTTATTACCTAGTTGCCCTTAAGTGAAAATTGGAAATAAAGTAACTTTTTGAACTAGTGTGCGATAGGTCTGCGATGCAGACTTGTCACAGAGTAGTATATTTTCATGTCCTATTTTGGCCCATGAATGGATTTAGGCTATTTTTACACTAGGGGCGACAAGTCCACGATGCGGACTGGTTACATAACTTTTTTGGTTAAGCCTTGAATCAGCCGAAAGATTATTTTTCACTATAAGTCATCAAAAAATTGAACACCACCTCTTTCCTACATAATTGTGCCCCTCGAAACTGAATATGAAGTCAAATTTGCAAAATGATTCATGAATTTTGAGATATCCACGAAATACACTATATGGGTTTTTTCTGATGTGCGTGAGAGGTGTTGCACTAGCTCACTTTCAAGATATACATCAAAAGAAAAGTCTTAAAGTCTCAACATAAAGGTAAAACATAATCATAGAGAAGGGGCTTGTTCCCAAAGCATGAAAACTCAGCAACAAGGCTTTAAATACTCTACTCCAAAGTTATCCACAAGATGGAAGTGCAATCATGTCATCCATCCTGACAGGATTATCTCATGTAGGCAAAGAAGTATGCATTAGTACGTGGAACCTACTAAATATGTAGTATGCCATGCATCAAGAAACTTCATAACATAATATCAATATGCCTAATCATAATCAATAGAATAATGACACAATTTGTATGAGCAATGCATATATAAATACCATGAATAAGAGCAACGTCAAAACATTCATAACCTAGTATATATATGTGACAATAAGACAATAATTGGCATTAAGACCATGCGGGCTATTAAATAGAATCCTAATATTTCCTCTACACCAAGTAAAAGAGGAGTCCACTTTTCTAAGGTAGACTCGATCCTCACCCTATAGGCTCTATCTTAGAATGATGAGAACTAATCATTTGACCTCACCCTTCAGTCTCTATCTTAGCATGGTGAATGTCATATTAAAATCTCTGTGGATCTATTATCACACTTTTAAGGCATATAAATATAAACATCATTCCTGTGGTTGCACGTAGTCTTGGGATAAGGGAATCTACCAATTCCCTTTCGGTGCTAAGTCATATCCCAAGGAATACATAAATCATGTATATATGTTTCAACATAATTTATATCTTATCAAAATCATACTTTCATAGCTTATAAAATAGTCATCATAACTTCACGAAAATATATCATATCAAAGGAATAGTCCATCTACATAACTTTTCATATAGTGTGGATGTACTCCCCATCTTATCATCATTGTCATAAAACATTAGGGCCTTAATCACCCTCATCATTATATCCCTCATCATCATAAAATCATCATTAAAGCAAGTTTTCTATATTTAAGATCATATTCATGAAAATCATAGCTTTATCATAGAATATAAGGGCCATTGTGGCTTCTTGAGAAATTGAGTTAAAATCATGAAACTAGACAATAATCATGGGGCAATCATATAATTAGAATTAATTTGAATCATTAGTAAGGAATCCACATCAATTCAACAAGCTTTATTCATCATATACTTGCAATCATATACTTAAACTTTGAAAATCATACAAATCATGTAATTTTTCATAATTAATGACTCATTAAGTATAATCATCCTGCAGGATTCATAATCCAACCATTTGGAATCAAGGCATAAAATTCCATAAGAGATCATCATGAAGCTTTGAGAAAAATGAGGCTTTGGATTAGGCTTCATGGATGAAACTAGTCCTTGAATGAAATCATATATACCTCAAGTTAAGAACCATAGAAATTTGAAAAGAAATACCTTGAAATACTAAGCAATGTGTGGAACCCTAGTTTCAATGAGGCCCTTTTCTATAGAGAGAATTTTGGGAGCCTTTGAGAGAATTATTAGAGAAAATAAAATAAAATGAATTAGGAATAGTATTTATAGGGTTTGAGTTGGTTGGGTTAGCTAGGAGAGAGAGAACAATGTATTTTAGGAGTTAAATGAGTTAAAAATGACTAAAAATCCCTTTGTTAAATTTTGTCAGAGCCACCCAAGACACCCTGTCCTAGGCTCATAACACCATCTATGAGTCATGGTTGGGTTTCATGGAATGTGTATCTCAAAAGTTGAGATACTAGGAATTATATTTGACAACCGTGAAACCCTTCCATAGTCCATAGTTCCTTTTGTGTAAAATGAAACCCCTCGTAGAGTACCTTTTAGACTTAGTGAAACTCTACCCCTCAAGAGTTCCTTTCATGATCCAGTCCATGGACCGTTGTTCCTTCTATGGCATATCCTATTAATCATGGAATGAATTCTAGAAACCTATGATTTTCCCATCTTTCTGGACTTAGGTCCATGATACCTATCTATGACAAGTAGGCTGATCCACGAGCCATAATTTGCTCGTTCAACCTATCTACCATAAAATTCTGCAACTTCTTAACTTCTAGGCTATTCAACAGACAAGGTGTTACAATTGAAGACCATAATATTTATAAAATGATGATAACATGGAGAGTATAACCATACAATATATAAAGTTATGTAGATGGACTATTCTATGAAACAAGATATTTCATGAAATTATGATGTATATTTTACATGCTATAAGAGCATGATTTTGATAAAGCACGAATTATGTTAAAACTATGTACACGTATGATTATGTATTTTGTGGTAATTGACCTAGCACCGAATGAGCTTTTGTGAGGGGAACTATCCCTGAAGGTCCTTACATAAATCCTCAAATTTCATAACTATGTGCCCTCATAGGTTTACGATTATGTTCCTGTAAGGCTAGTTAATGGATCCATATAGCATTGTATTCATGTGATTCTCATCATGCTAGGATAGAGCCTATAAGTCGAGGGTCGAGTCTACTTTGGAAAAGTAGGATCCTCTTTTGCTCAGTGTAGATAGAATATCAAGATTCCATGTAATAGTTCTCGTTGTCTTGTGTTATGCTCTTATTCTCACATATGTAGTCTAGGTGATGATAAGTTTTACGATTCTTCAACTCTTGGTTTTACACATGTTTGATCATTCATATCTTCTCCTTATTCTATTGTAATGATTATGCATATTGATATTATGTTATGATGTTCCTTGATATATGGAATACCTACATACTTAGCATATTTTGTGTATTAATGGATACTTCTTTGCCTATATGATCTAACCATGTAGGGATGGATGATGAAACTATTCCTCCTTTTCGTGGCTAGAGTTACATTGTGCTTGAAGATTGTTGGTGAATTCCCTTACTTCAGGGACAAGTCTTTTTCATATTAGGTTTTCCTATGTTTAAACTTATGATTTTATTTGTTATTCTATCTTGAGGTTAAGCTGGTAGAATGTTCTCATATCCACCAAGATCTATAATGTAGAGGCATATTTTGCACTATGATGTTGTAATTTCCCTAAGTGAAACTATGACTTTGATATTGATATGTTCAATTTGCTTACTCTCTTATAAATTGCTTATTTTGCCTTATGTATGCTTCTAATATGAACAAGAGGCTTAGATGGGGTGACTTTGGGTGTCATATTCATCGTGTCACGGCTAGACCATAGGTTTGGGTCATGACAAACTTGGTGTCAAAGCACAAGGTTTGAAGGCATCCTTGGAATTCCAACATACAACATATAGTATAGTCTTGTTCATAGGTATGAAGTGTGGTACATCCATGAGCGAGAGCCTATGAGATGTTTAGAAAATCTTCACTTCTTTTGTGATCTATGTCTTGCCTTCAAGACTCTCATTCCCTAACACTTGTTCTTTGATATTTGCAAAAAATTCCTCCATGACATGTTTCATTTCCTAAGAGAGTTGATGTTACTGAGGACCAAATTACACTATCTTCTCAAGTTCCTCAAGGCCCTTTACACAACAAAATTATCAATGAGGAGTTTAGGGCCTCGTCACTATGTTTATCTTGGTGTATTTTGGGGGCAATGTTATGTGAAGTTAAGACTAAAGATGAAGTTTGGTTTGTGTTTGGAATTATTCAAAATGAAGGTATATGTGAAGGTTGCGTAATTTATTTGTTTTTGGGAGTAATTCTTTTGCCATTGTTGCATGGCTTGCATGGACGGCCTTTGGCATACCCTTGCACAACTTGAGACCATACCATGCCATGCCCTATACTATGGGAAAGGACAATGCTGCCATACCTAGGTCCCATGCCCACTCCTTTGTGTTTGACATCTTTCAACTTTTTAAAAGTGAGTCAAAAAGCCCCTTTACACCACATGATTTCATTCCCTTTTCCCCACACATTTTGACCATTTTTAGTGATTAAATGACCCTTATAACCCCTTAAAATCATTATAAATACCCTCCTCTACTTAATCTCTACATCACTCTTCAAAGAAACCAAATCCCCTAATCTACAGTGCTCTCCCAAAACTCTCTCAACACTTAGGCTAAGTATTCTTCGAGATCTCCACCAAATCTCTTCATCTTCTTAAGGCTAATCAAGCAAGGTATGCAAGTTTGATTCTTGGTTTCCTTTCAACATAGAAGTCCTCTTCGGAAACTAAATTTTGAATCACAAATTTTTCGTTCTTTGATTTTGTATAATTGTATACTAATTGATATTTGCTTAAATTATGGTTATGCATAGATTTTATGATTACTTATGTGTATTTATCATGGTTTTAATGTTATGCATAGATTTTATGATTATTTATGTATATTTATCATGGTTTTAATTCAAGCATTTCAGATTTGCATTATTTAATTCAAGCATTTTAGATTGCATTATTTAATTTAGTCTATATTTTCAAATTCATGATTTTAAGGTTATTGAACCAGTCCATAAATATGATTTAAATTGAGTTATGAACTTTTGATATTTGCCTTTCATGGAATAACATGAACTTATGATTTTGGACAAAAATAAGTGAATACAAGTATGAAATGATGTTGGGTGACTTAATACCCATTCCATTTTGTTTTGAATCTTTGTTAATGAGCTATTCTAAGTAAAAGATTGAATATGATTCTTTTGATAAGTTAAGACTTTCCAAACTAAATTAAGTTTTGATTATTTACGTTATGCATTGTCCATTTCCGTGGGATTTTGACTTAGCACTGAATAAGTTAGGAGTAGGACTCGACTTAAGGGATCTTATATAAAGCTTCTAATGTCATAAGTACGTGCCACCATGAGATATTTTAATTATGCCTCTTTAGGTTTTCTGACTAGTGGATCCATCTAGTATTTTCATTTCTGGAGTTATACCTTGGCAAGTTGACTCACTCTTTGGCCGGTGTGGAGTATGACATCGGTATTCCATATTACAGCTCATATAGTTTTGTCAGTTATGGTCTTATTTCCACACTTATTTGCTTATGTGCTTCTCTATGCATTTTCATGGCATTACTAGTATTCAATAATATAGCTTGTATGGTGATAGCATCATACAAAGCTCTACTCCTTTGAAGGACAAGGATGAAAAGCCCCAAAATCAATTCTAATATGAAGAATTTTAGGGTTAAATTTAGTGCAAATAAGGCCAAAAAGAGTCCAAGAATTAGCCACAACAAAGGTTGCTTTCTTCCCAAGTTTGCAAAGAAGACTATTAAAACATTCCAAATTTGTGAAGATTCTTTTCCTAGTTGGGTTTTACCTTATTTCCTTATTTATATATACATTATTAGTGTTTTCCTTATTCTATTTAAGGTATCCTAGTACCATTTAATGCTTTCCTAGAATTACTAGGTCTATTCCTAGTTAAGGTAACTTTATTTCCTTTCTAGAGTAGGATTTACCTTGTAATTTTCTTTCTAGGTTTTGGATACTCCTTTGGCCTAAACTATAGAGTCTTGGACTTCCAAGAACCCTATAATGTATATAGGAGTCCTTTTTCTTTCATTACAGACAATTAGATTGATATTAATAATATTTGAGGGAGTTTTGTTGAACCTTTGTGACTTGTTCTTTGAGAATTTATCTTTAAATCTTCACTAATTCATAGTTTGAGGTATAAAGTACTTTCTTCTTGTGATATCTTTTATTTATTTTTGGTATTCTTTAGAAGGTGATTAGTTTAGATACTAATTATTATCTTTAGTTACTCATAAAGCGATCAAGATCTGAATCTAATATTTTGGTTCGTTTTCTCAGGTAAAGGCATTAGATTTGTTCCGTAAATCTATACGTTGTTACTTGGATCTTGTCAAGCCCTTAGAATATCAATTTGTTGGAAATTCTTGGATCTTCCCCTTGAATTTCCCATATCTTTAATTAGTTTTTCTCTTTCTTTTTTTTTTGTTGCTACTTTCGCATTCTAGTATTCACTCTATATTAGTGTTATTTCTAACCTCGATCCTATCAAGTGGTATAAGAGTGGTTTTATAAAGATTACGTTCTTGGTAAATCTTGGGATTCCTTAAACATAAAGAGCAAAAAAAAGTTAAAAAGGTATAAAGAAAGGAGATAACTTGCTCTTCAAGAAATCCATTTGCTTACCCTCAAAATCATGCATTAGTTGTTTTCAAATAAAAAGGAATTAAGAAGAGGGGATTCTAAATCTTTGAGGATATAGGACATTTTTTTCTTGTTTTTATATAATTCTAAGTTCGTTCCTTTTTATTCGTGTTTTGTTTCAACTAAATCCTACTTGTTCTGGGACTAGTTCTTTACTTTCTTTTGTTCCCCAAAAATCTATACTTTATTACTAAGAACTTGATACTTGTTTGGGTTTAATTATAAATCTACAAAGTACTCTTGTTTAAAGGTTATTTGAGGGAAAAAAGCAAGTGTGGGTGAGTTTAAAAGAGGGTAAAAGGCATATTAAGTGTGTGATTGATATTTTCCTCTAAGATGTCTAATTCAGGTGCAAGTATAGGTGAGTTTGAAAGAGGGTAAAAGCCATATTAAGTGTGTGATTGATATTTTCCTTTAAGATTTCTAATTCAGGTGGTGATGAAGAAAGGATTCATTTAGAAGCTAAGATCAAAGGAAGGAATGACTTCTCCCTTGAAGCTATGCACCAATAATTCGAGAGATGGAACTTTCAATTTCAAGAGATGAGAAATATGACTACTGAGCAGAATGAGACCATAGCTACAATTAGGAGGGAGAATAATGTTGTACCACCCAAAAATTTTAGACCCCAAGTTATAAGAAATGTACACCATGCACGTTTTGTAAATCTTGAATATGATAATGATGATTTTGATGGTGAACTTAATCTATTTGTTATTGTTGAGTTTTTTGATTATGCTGCTTCTTGGTGGGTAAAGCTTGCTAGGGACAGAGTGCAAGAGGAGTTACAACCTATTGCTACCTGGGTAGAGATGAAGAGGGTGATGAGGAAGAGGTTTGTGCCATCATATTTTTAAAGAGAGTTGCAATCTCACCTTCAACACTTAAAGCAAGGTTCCATGTCGGTGGATGAGCACTTCAAAAGCATGGATATGGCTATGATCCAAGCTAATTGCATAGAGGAAGAAGAAGCTACAATGGCTAGATTTTTAAATGGTTTAAATTCTGTAATAGCTAATGTAGTAGAGATACAACAGTATGTAACTTTAGATGAGTTAGTTAATTTGATAGATTTTTAAATCATTTAAATTCTGAAATAACTAATGTAGTAGAGATACAATAGTATGTAACTTTAGATGAGTTAGTTGATTGTCTATTAAAGTAGAAAAATAAATCAAGAAAAAGCAGCAACCTAATTCATGGAGAAATCGGCTAACTCTATCTCTAAGAAGCCATGGTCAAATAAAGAGGGAAAAGCTCCTCCTAAACCTCGCAAATCAAGAAAAAGCAGCAACCTAACTCATAGAGAAATTGGCCTAACTCCATCTCTAAGAAGCCATGGTCAAATCAAGAGGGAAAAGCTCCTTCTAAACCTCAAGAAGATTGAGGTAAAGGTAAAGTAGATGAAGGAGGTAAAACCTTCAACCCTAGATCTTATAAACCTTCTAGTTCTATTTAATGTCATAAAAGTCATGGGAGGGGTCATATGATGCATGAATTGAGGTAAAGGTAAAGTAAGAGTCATAGTTACTCCCGCCGTTTACCCGCGCTTGGTTGAATTTCTTCAACCTCAAGAAGATTGAGGTAAAGGTAAAGTAGATGAAGGAGGTAAAACCTTCAACCCTAGATCTTATAAACCTTCTAGTTCTATTTAATGTCATAAAAGTCATGGGAGGGGTCATATGATGCATGAATGTCCAAGTAGAAGAAACATCATTCATAGAGAGAATGAAGAATATGAGAGTGCAGAAAGTGAGGGGGAAGAAGAAGAGGGAGGAGGTGTAAGTGAGAAAGATGATTTAGAACTGCCCAATGATGGTATAATTGGGGTAGTTAGGAGAATTATGACTATTAATTTCGGTAGTAGAGATGAAGGACAGAGGAAGAATTTGTTCCACACTAGATGTGGAATAAAGGGGAGGACTTATTCTACCAGTAGCGATGAAGGACAGAGGGAGAATTTGTTCCATACTAGATGTGGAATAAATGGGAGGACTTATTCTATGAGTATTGATGGGGGAAGGTGCAAATGTGGTGAGTTCATATTTGGTAGATAAGCTAGGAATTGCATGTATGAAACACTTTATCCCATATAGGCTCCAATGGTTGAATGATAGTGGAGAGGTAAAAAGTAAAAAAATAATACATGATTTAATTTAATGTTGGTAGGTATAAAGATGAAATTCTTTGTGATGTAGTTCAATGCAAGCATGTCATGTTTTACTTGGGTGACCTTGGCAATATGATAGGGATACTACTCATCATGGTAGAAAGAATAGGTACAATCTTCTGCATAATGGTAAGAAATTTACTCTTACACCATTCTCTCTTTCACAAGTGTTTGAAGATCAGAAACGATTGAGGGAAACAATGCGAAAGCAAAGGGAAAAGATAAAAAGTAAGCTTGAGGGAAAAGAAAAGGGCCAAGAAATAGAAAAAAAAGAGATGGCCGAGAAAAAAAGAGAGAGAGGGAAACAAACTAAGGAAAGAGGTAAAAGAGGGTTTGAGTGAAAAAATAAAAAGTTTTGGTGAGAGGAAAGAGGCTAAGAAAAAGAAAAAAGAGAGTCTTTATGTAAAAGCCAAAGAGTGTTTAAATGCCAGAAAAGAGAGGCCACCCATAGTACTACTTACTTACAAAGAAGTTTTGATTAACTTTGAAGAACTAACTCCTTCTTTGCCAAATAGTATTTCCTCTCTTTTGCAGAGTTTTGAAGATGTATTTCCTGATGATACTCCAAAGGGGTTTCCACCTTTGAGAGGGATTGAGCACCAAATAGACTTTGTGCCTGGGTCTCAACTACCTAACAGGCCTGCCTATAGGAGTAGTCCCGAAGATACTAAGGAATTACAAAGTCAATTTAAAGAATTGCTTAAAAAAGATTTTGTTTGAGAGAGCATGAACCCATGTTCTGTTCCTATCCTATTGGTATCCAAAAAGGATAGAACATGGAGGATGTATATGGATTGTAGAGCCATCAATAAGATAATGATAAAGTATTGCCATCCTATCCATTATCTTGATGATATGCTAGATCAACTATATGGATCCTAAATCTTTTCTAAAATTTATCTTAAAAGTGGTTTCCATCAGATTTTTATGAATCTTAAAGATGAATAAGAAACTACTTTTAAGACCAAATAAAAACTTTATGAGTGGTTAGTTATGCCTTTTGGCTTAACAAATGCACCCAACACATTTATGAGATTAATGAATCATGTTTTTAAAGATTTTCATGAAAAATTTATTGTGGTGTATTCTAATAACATCTTGATCTATTCTCAAACTCTAGATGAACTCTTAGAGAACCTAAAACAAGTTTTTGAAGTCCTTAGAAACCAACGCTTATTTGCTAACCTCAAAAAGTGTACTTTCTGTGGATCATGAAGTTTTCTTAGGTTTTGTGGTCATTTCTAAGGGAGTTCAAGTAGATGGTGATAAAATCAAAGCAATTAAAGAATAGCCTAGACCTAATAGTAACTGAAGTTAGGAGTTTTCATGGACTTGCTAGTTTTTGCTGGAGGTTTGTGAAGGACTTTAGCAGCATTGCTTCTCCTTTAATTGAAGTTATTAAGAAGGATAAGATTTTTTTCATAGGGAAAGGAACAAGATGATGCATTTAACTTGCTGAAAGAAAAATTGTGTTCTTCTCCCCTTTTCCTATTACCTAATTTTTCTAAGTCTTTTGAAGTTAAGTGTGATTCTCCTGGTAAGGGTATAGGTGCTGTTTTAATGTAAGACTCCAAGCCAATTGCCTACTTTTGTGAAAAGCTAAGTCAAACAATATTGAACTACTCAACTTATCATAAGGAGTTATATGCCATAACAAGGGCATTAACTACATGGTAGTACCACTTGTGGCCTTGAGAATTTGTGGTCAAGACTTATCATGAGTCATTGAAGTACTTGAAGAGCCAAGGAAAACTTAGTCGTAGGCAAGCTAAATTAGTGGAGTTTATTGAGACTTTTCCTTATGTAATTGCCTACAAACAAGAAAAGGAGAATGTGGTTGCTGATGCGCTCTCAAGAAGGTATGTTTTGATATCTACTCTTACGTCAAAGTTGTTGGGTTTTGACAAAATCAAGTTACTCTATGCTAGTGATTCTGATTTTGGTAACATTTTTAATGAATGTAAGTTGGGTCCTTTTGGGAAATTGACCATCAAGATGAATTTCTATTTAAGGAAAATAAGTTGTGTGTACCTAGCTACTCTTTGCGTGAACTATTTGTTATGAAAGCACATTGTAGAGGGATAATGGGATATTTTAGAGTGCCTAAAACTTTGGAAATACTTTATGAACATTTTTATTGGCCTAGAATGAGAAAGGATGTTGAAAAAGTGTGTTCTCATTCTCTTGAATGTAAATAAGCTAAGTCTATAATATTGCCGCATGGTCTTTATACTCGTTTACCTGTTTCTAGTTCTCCTTGGATGGATAATTCTATGGATTTCATATTGGGCCTTCCAAGGACTAAATATGGTAAGGATAGTATATTTGTGGTAGTAGATAGATTTTCTAAAATGGGTCATTTTATTCCATGTAAAAAGACTAATAATGCATCTCATGTGGCTGACGTGTTTGTAAAAGAAATGGTTAAATTGCATGGAATACCTAGAACTATTGTTAGTGATAGGGATGCCAAGATTTTAAGTCACTTTTGGAGAATTCTTTGGGGAAAGTTAGGGACTAAATTGCTATTTCCCACATCTTCTCTCCCACAAACTGATGGGTAAATAGAAGTGGTTAATAGAACATTGGGGAATCTGTTGAGGGCTGTTTTGAAACGAAAGTTGACTTTTTTGGAAGATTACTTTCCTAATGTGAAATTTGCTTATAATAGGACCTTTCATTCTTCTACTAGTAAGACTCCTTTTGAATAGAGGAAGTGACCTGTACAAATTCCTTGAAAGTATTGGAGACAATGCTTATAAACTTAATCTTCCTGGTAATTTCCACGATAGTGCTACTTTTAATGTTTCTGATCTTTCCCATTTTGATGCAGATTTGAATTCGAGGATGAAAGGAGTGTTCTAAGTTAGTGCTACTTTTAATGTTTCTGATCTTTCCCATTTTGATGCAGATTTGAATTCGAGGATGAATTCTCTTGAAGAAGAGGGGAATGGTAGTATCATACAAAGCTCTACTCCTTTGAAGGTCAAGGATGAAGTTTTAGAAGATCAAAGGAGGCCTATAAAAAGATCTCAAACCAAGGAGTTTAATGATAAGCTTAATGGGCTTCAATTGCAGATCCCAAGGTGTCTTGTTAGGGAAGAAGAGCTAAAGCCCAAGAAGGATGAATTGTCCAAATAGTATAATTATTTGGTGGCCCAAATTCAAGTCCAAGATGAAGAATTGTAGGGTTAAATATCGTGCAAATAAGGCCAAGAAGAGTCCAAGAATCAGCCACAACAATGGTTGCTTTCTGCCCAAGTGTACAGAGAAGACCAGTCAAACTTTCCAAATTTTGTGAAGATTCCTTTCCTACTTGGATTTTACCTTATTTTCTTATTTATATATAGGTTATTAATATTATCCTTGTTCTATTTAAGTTATCCTAGTACCATTTAATGCTTTCCTAAAACTATTAGGTCAATTCCTAGTTAAGGTAACTTTATTTCCTTTCTATAGTGGAATTTACCTTGTAATTTTCTTTCTAAATTTTGGATACTTCTTTATCCTAACCTATGGAGTCTTGGACGTCCAAGGACCTTATAATATATATAAGAGTCTTTTTTCTTTCATTAAAGACAATTAGATTGATATTAATAATATTTGAGAGAGTTTTGTTGAACCTTTGTGACTTGTTCTTTGAGAATTTATCTTTAAACCTTTACTAGTTCATCGTTTGAGGTATAAAGTACTTTGTTCTTGTGATATCATTGATTTCTTTTTGGTATTCTATAGAAGGTGATTAGTTTACATACTAATTATTGTCTTTAGTTACTCATAAAGCGGTCAAGATCCGAATATAATGTTTTGATTCATTTTCTCAAGTAAAGGCGTTAGATTTCTTTCATAAATCTATATGTTGTTATAAAGAGAAGGAGTCGTCATTGGTGCATAACAAAGCTTTCCTACCGACGATCTTACTTGGATCTTGTCAAGCTCTTAGAATATCAATTTCTTGAAAATTCTTGGATCTTCCCCTTGAATTTTCCATATCTTTAATTAGTTTTTCTCTTTCTTTTTTTTATTGTTGCTTCCACATTCTAGTATTCTCTCCATATTAGTATTATTTCTAACCTCGATCCTATCATATTGTTTTGTTGGTTATGGTCTTATTCCACACTAATTTGCTTATGTGCTTCTCTATGCATTTTCATGCATTACTTTATGCTTTACTTTGGAACTGAATATATTTTTTAAGCTTGAAGTTTGTCATATTGGGTAAGTCACTATATTTACTTGTTGCATTGCATACCCGCATACTTAGTACATTCTAAAGTACTAAACACATTTTTGCCTACAAGCTATAATAATATAGGGAAATGCAATCTACCTTATCTTCCTCCGCGTGGTTAGATAGATCGTGAAAACTTTAAGCTTTGGTGAGTTCCCATTCACTAGGAAGAAAACCCTTATCTTCAAGCTTTGCCATTATTCGGATTTTTGATGTATTTTCATTTAAACTTAGTATTGAGGGGCCTAGACTTGTATTCTTGGCTCTGTTTGTTGTTACTATTTTGAGGTATGTCTGGACCATTGCTACATTTGGTATGTTTTAAACTATTTAACTTATGCTTCAACTTATGATTACAAGTTTTCCCTTAGTCCCATTCCCCATATTCCATTGTCATCTATTTTTCATTTACCATTTAAACTTATAATGTGCAATTATGATTTAAGAGGTTATTTGAGGGCCCTCGGGTTCTCATTCTCAGTGTCACACCTAGGCCCTAGGTTTGGATCGTGACATGCTTGGTATCAAAGCATAAGGTTTTAAAATGACCACCCTTGGAAGTCCACACACCGCATCTAATAGAGTCTTGTTCATGGTGGCGTCTTACTTCTTTGTTTAAATTAATTCGTGCCTTCGAGTAACTTAAGATATCCTCCCTTCTAATAACTTGTTCGTTGCACTGTAGAAGATTTCGCCAAGAAGAAATATTCCCATACGTCAGGTTTCTCAACCTATAGAAGAGGGTAATATGTACCACATGGAGTTAAGGAATGTTATCTCATTATTGGCTCAAATAGTTGCCAATCAGACTACACAAGCTCCACGTTAAGCTCCATCACTTCAAGCTCCCACCCAGGCAGCTAGGGTGAGATATTTCACCCATATGAACCTACCAGAATTTCACGAAAATAAAATTGATGAGGATCCTATGAAGTTCATTAATGAGGTATACAAGGTTCTCTCGATTATGGGTGTGTTATCAGGAGAGAAGGCTGAGTTGGCGGCCTACCATCTTAAAAGCCTTCTCCAGATTTGGTATGAGTAGTGGGAAGGTGAAAGGGTGCTTGGTGGTCCAATTGATTAGGAAGAATTCAAGGCTGCATTCTTGGACCACTTTTCCCCTCTTGAATTGAGGGAAGCCAAAATGAAAGAGTTTATGAATTTGAGGCAAGGGTCGATGAGCATTCGCGAGTACTCTCTGAAATTCAACATACTCTCCTATACTACTATCTGATCCTAGGGCTAGGATGAATATATTTGTTTTGGGAGTCTCCGACCTCATCAACGAAGAATGCCAAACTACCCTACTAATC
Organism: Solanum virginianum; assembly: GCA_000787875.1. Classification (NCBI taxonomy): domain Eukaryota; kingdom Viridiplantae; phylum Streptophyta; class Magnoliopsida; order Solanales; family Solanaceae; genus Solanum; species Solanum virginianum. The sequence continues at coordinate 95,113 of DF358416.1, forward strand.
CAAGATATGGATTTGTCTCGGCTTATGATTTATGCCGAGCAACTTGAGGAAAAGAAGAATTGCAAGTTAAGGAAAAATGATGCTAAGCGGCCGAGGTATGATGGTGAGTATCAAAGTCACAAGGGTAGTGATGGTAACCCAGGTCATCAAAACCAATGGTTCTAACAACAAAGGTCTTCAAATGCCTTCAACCAAAGGCATACCAATGATCAGTTTCAACATACTAAGGGTCAATAAAGTGGTTACCATGCTCAAGCTTGGCCAATATCCAAAAAAAATGGTGAGATCCATGGTGGTATGTGCTATTGGGGGTCGGGTAGTTATTTTGCATGCGGCCAATTAGGTCACAAAATTGCCAGTTGCCCCAAGACTCATAATAAGGGTAAGGGTATTCACCTACATGGGAAAGATGTATAGGCGGACCAAAAGCCACAAGCTGTATAACAAGGTGGTGGTCCTCGTAACAATAGGTTCTATGTACTACATGGGAGGCAAGAGGTGGAAGATCAGCCAAATGTTGTCACAGGTATGTCAAAAGTTTTTGATTTTGATGTTTATGTGTTATTATATCCTGGTGCCAACTTATCCTTTGTGACCCCTTTCCTTGCCAATAGGTTCAATTTAAGTCCCGAAATTTTGCATCACCTTTTTCTTGTGTCTACTCATGTGGGTGAGTTAATAGTTGCTAAAAGAATCTATAAAATCTTCCTATGTCTATTATGGATAAGACTCTTCTGTGCAATCTTATTGAATTATTTATGGTAGATTTTGTTGTCATCCTAGGTATGGACTGGTTGTATGCCTCTTATGCCACCATAGATTGTAGAACCCATAAAGTTAAATTCCAAAATCAGTTGATGAATTTATTAGAGAAGGAATTTACTAGGCCTACCAAATCTCCATGGGGTGCACCTATTCTGTTTGTAAGGAAGAAGGGTGGGTCACTCCGAATGTGCATTGACTATCGTCAACTCAACAAGGTCACCATTAAGAATAACTACCCACTTCTGAGGATAGATAATTTATTTGACCAACTACAAGGAGCTAGGCATTTTTCTAAGACCGACCTTCATTCTGGGTATCAGCAGTTATGGGTTAAGGAAAGTGATATTCCTAAGACAACATTTAGAAAAAGGTATTGGCACTATGAGTTTTTGGTGATGTCTTTTAGATTGACAAATGCACCAGCTATATTTATGGATCTTATGAATCGACTCTTCAAACCTTACCTTGATATTTTTGTTGTGGTCTTTATTGATGTCATACTAGTCTACTCTCAAAGTGAGAAGGAACATGAGGAACATTTGAGAATAGTCCTTCAAATTTTGAGAGATGAGAAATTGTACGCCAAATTCAGCAAGTGTGAATTTTGGATGAATAAAGTTTCTTTCCTTGGCCATGTGTTGACTGATAAAGGTATTATGGTGGACCCAAGGAATACTGAGGCAGTGCTAAACTAGCCTAGACCCTTAACTCTATCTGACATAAGGAGTTTTTTGGGTTCGGCAGGTTACTACTAATGGTTTGTAGCAGGGTTTTCTTCAATCACATCCCCCCTTTGACCAAATTGACCTAGAAAAAGTCCAAGTTTGTGTGAATTGATGAATGTAAGAAGAGTTTCAAGAAATTGATAGGTTGACTTTGGCTTCCATCTTGACTCCTCTAGATGGTTTGGATAGTTTTGTGGTATATTGTGATGCATCTAGGGTTGGGTTGTGTGTTGATGCAAAAAGGTAAGGTCATCACTTATGCTTCTAGAAAGTTGAAAGTGTATAAGCACAATTATTCAACTTATGACCTTGAATTGGCAGCAGTAATGTTTGCTATAAAAATTTTGTGTCACTATCTCCATGGGCTTCATGTGTATGTATTTATCCATCACAAAAGCTTGTCATATGTGTTCATTCAAAGGGACTTGAATCTAAGGCAACAGAGATGGCTTGAACTTGTCAAAGACTATGATATAAGTGTCCACTACCATCCTAGTAAGGCCAATATGGTGGCCGTTGCTTTGAGTAAAATAACCATGGGTAGTATGAGTCATATTAAGGATGAAAAGAAAGATTTGGCAAAGGAAGTTCATCAATTGGCTAGATTAGGTATTAGGTTGAAGGTGCTAATGATGGTGGCATATTTGTTCATGATGAGTCTTAATCTTCTTTGATTGTTGATGTGATGTCAAAGTAAGACCTTAACCCTACTTTGATTAAATTAATGAAATTAATTGAACAAAAGAAAGTGGAGGTTTTCTCACAAGGGTAATTCGGTGTCCTTAGATACCAAGGCCGATTGTGTGTGCCAGATGTAGATAGATTGAGAACCTTGATCTTACAAGAGGCTCATAATTCATCTTATTCCATTTATCTCGGTTGCACCAAAATATATCGAGATTTGAAGGAAGTCTATTGGTGAAGTAATATGGAAAAGGACAGAGGCAAGTTTGTGGCCGAGTTTCCAAATTGTCAGCAAGTGAAAGTTGAGCATCAAAGGCCCGGTGGGCTAGCTTAAGATAATGAAATCCCAACTTGGAAGTGGGAGGAAATCAATATGGACTTCATTGTTAGATTGCCTCAAACTCAGAAACAATATGATTCAATTGGGGTGATTATGAATCATATGACCAAATCAACTCATTTCATGCCAGTTAAGACTTCATATAGTACTGAAGATTATGCAAGATTATATATTAGTGAGTTAGTCCAGTTACATGGTGTTCCTTTCTCAAAAATATCAGATCGTGGCCCTCAATTCACCTAGCTCACTTATCGAAGGCATTCTAGTAAGGTTTAGGTACCAAAGTTAAGTTGAGTACCGCATTCCATCCTCAAAACTATCAGATCGTCAACCTCAAAGCACTTCTCATTCTTGAAAGGCATTCCAACGATGGTTTAGGTACCAAAGTTAAGCTAAGTATCGCATTTCATCCTCAAATAGATGGTCAAGCTAAAAGGACCAATTCAAACATTAGAGGATATGTTGACAGCATGTGTCTTGGAATTTAAAGGTAATTGGGATGATCACTTACCTCTTATTGAGTTTGAATATAACAACAATTATCATTCTACCATCGAGATGGCTCCATTTAAAGCTCGTTATGGTAGGCGATATAGATCACCGATTCGATAGTTTAAGGTAGGTAAAATAGCATTATTAAGCCCGAATCTGGTCTTGGAGGCTATAGAAAAAGGAAGGATGATAAAAGACAGATTAAAAATGACTCAAAGCTGACAAAAGTCATATTTGGATATGAGGAGGAGAGATCTTGAATTTGATGTGGGAGATTGGGTGTATCTCAAAGTTTCACCTATGAAGGGTGTTGTTCATTTTGGCAAAAAGGGCAAGTTGAGCCCAAGATTTGTGGGTCCTTACAAAATTTTAAGAAGGGTTGGAAAGGTAGCTTATGAGCTTGAGTTGCCTAATGAGATGGAGTTAGTTCACCCTATTTTTCATGTATCTATGTTAAGGAAGTGCATTGGTGATGCAAGTTCTATAGTTCCATTGGATGTTGTAAAGGTTGGAGAAAATTTGACTTATGAAGAAGTACCGGTACAAATTTTAGATTGACAAGTCAAGAGGTTGAGAAATAAGGATGTGACATCCGTCAACGTGCTTTGGAGGAACCAACATGTTGAGAGTACTACAGGGGAAGCTAAAGCAAACATGATGAAGAAATAAATCACCATCTTTTCCCAACTAATCAAGCCTAAGGTTTACGTAATTCTATTCCTCGAGCCTGAATTCCTCATTTTGTGTTATTTTGCTACTGTTATAATAATTATGCATGCATAATTATTTTGATGTTACTTTATGATATTTGCATAAGTTTTGCATGAATATAAGCTCTATTTTGAATTTTGACATGTCAAGCTCTTAGTCACTATTTCAATTCCTATTCATTCAAACTACTCTTGTCTTATTCGGGGACGAATGATCCCAAGGGGGAGATATTG
>DF358415.1:31321-57070 GCA_000787875.1 Solanum virginianum
AGCACCTGATAAAGTGTTCCAATCTGCATCAGAAAAGCCCTCAAGTACAACAAGATATTTTTTATAGAACAAACCACAAGTTTTTGTCCCAGTTAAAAATCTCATAACTCTCGTTATAGCATGCCAATGTTCATTACCTGGCTAAATTATAAACCTGCTAAGTACTCCTACCACATATCCAATATCAAGCCTAGTACAATCAGTCACATATCTCAAACTACCAATTAAACTAACATATTCCTTTTAATTTACCACATCATTTTTACTTTGTACTAGAAACCAAGTAAACACTTGAATCAAAAGGAGTTAAAACATACTTGCAATCAAGAAAGTTACAATTTTTTAAAAAAAACTCAACATAATGTGACTGGTCAAGGAAAACTCCATCACATGTTCTAATAATATTTATTTTAAAAATAAAATTTGCCTCACCAAGATCTTTCATATCAAAATGGCTTCTAAAAATATTTTTTGCTTCAACAATAACATTCATATTAGAGAAAAAGATCAACAAATCATCAAAAATAGAGGCAAATAAGAACATACGAATTATTCCAAGACTTATAATATATGCACTTATCACACTCATATGTTTTAAAACCATTTTCAATCATGCAGGAATCAAAATTTTCATGTCAATGCTATGGTGCCTGTTTCAAGCCATATAAAAATTTAATAAGTTTACACACTTTGCTTTCTTGACCTGCTTCAACAAAACCCTCGAGTTGTTCCATATAAATCTCTTCATTTAGATCTCCATTTAAAAAAGCAATTTTTACATCCATTTAATGAATTTACAAATAAAAAATTACAACCATAACAATTAAAAGTCTAATGGACGTAATTCTAGTTACCAGAGAAAAAATGTAAAAAAACTCTAGGCCTTCAAGTTGCTTAAATCCTTTTGCAACCAGTCTAGCCTTATATTTATCAATAGATCCATCCGATTTTAACTTTTTTTATAAAAACCATTTGCAACCAATTATCTTACAACCCGGTGGTAAATCAACTAACTTCCAAGTTCTATTAAAAATTACCGATTCAATTTCATCATTTACAGCCTCTTTCCAGAAAATTACATAATGTGAAGATAATGCATCTTGTAAAGTGAGAAAGTCATCTCCAACATTAAAAACATAAAAATCAAGAACAAAATCTTTTTCTATTCTATCTCTTTTACTTCTTCTTAACTCAAAATCATCAATTCTTCTATTTTTCAAAGTAGTAGAAGAAAAACTAGGTAGTGACAAAATATTTTGTTCATTCCTTTGACCTCCACAATTTTTATAATAAAATTTAAACTTATTTTAATGAAAAATAGCATCACCTGATTCAATAACAATATTATCTTCAAGATTAAAAAAATCTATAGGTTGTACTATTTGAAGTATAACCAAGAAAACCACAACTAGTAATGTTTTTACTCAGCTTTGTCATCTTGGGATCCATTAGCCTTACAAAGGCCAGACAACCCCAAACTCTAAGATATCCGCAGTTTGACTTGTGACTTTCCACAACTCAAAAGGAGTTAGTTTAGACTTTTATGAGGCACACGATTCAACACATAACAAGAAGTCAAAATAGCTTCACCTCAAAAATTAAAAGTTGCACTTAACTTAATATGCATGACATTAGTCAATTCAACCAAAGTTCTATTTTTCCTTTCTGCTACACCATTAGATGCTAGAGAATGAGGAAGAGTAATTTCATGAATTAGTTCCAATGATCTAACAAAAGAATTAAACTCATTTGACTCATATTCACAACCTCTATCACTTCTAATTATTTTTATTTTTTTTTCAAACTGATTTTCAACCTCTTGGAGATAAACTATAAAATACTCAAAACCATCACTTTTATTTTTTCTTTCAACTTGAAAATGAGGCTTTTTAGTGATCTTGACTTTACTACCAGCTTCACACTTTTCAAAATGCTTTTAAACCATTGGGATAATCCTAAACTATTCATGATTCCAACATATTAATTATTTATATGACACAAACGAGCATGCCAAATATTAGTAGAAAAAAGCATATAAATAAAAGTAGAAACTTTATTCATTCAACATTCAGCATAAACATCCCATCGCAAGCATACCTCTTTCCTACAAAAATATCCCTTTTCACAATTATATATTAATTAGATTCAATAATTTGTTTGAAGCCTGCTTTATTAAAAAGAAAACTAGACATCAAGTTTTTCCTCATAAAAGGGGTATAAAGTACATCTTCCAAAGTTAGTACTCTTCTAGAGGTAAAACGCAATTCGATATCTCCTATTCTAAGCATTTGAGTAGTATGAGAATCACCAAGCCTGATGGTTTTGGGCTTCTCAAAAGGAGTATATTTTTTAAGCAATCTTTGTCATAACAGATATAACGATTTGCACCAGAATCAGCCCACCATCCATCAACATTCTTAACCATAAATATGTTTGTAATCACCACCACAAAAGGCTCTTCAGTAACATTTGCTTGAGGTGTTGGACCACGTTTTTAAAATTTGCAAAATCGAGCAATATGCCATTCTTGTCAGAGATAAAATACGGTCCTTTATCTTGAACTTGATTTTGTGCTTGATTATTTTCACCATTATTTTTCTTGGGAGGTCTACCTTTCTTTTGATTTTAAAAATTTTCTTCTTAGGCTCTATAGAGGTATTTTTGTTAGATTGAGGAGTAGCGTTATTTGAAATGTAACTAAATTTACCTTCGATGTGGTGTTTCTCTCTTCTAATTATAAAAGTGTATCTTTGCCCCTTGCCTCCTCCTCTATGTAGATTTTCATTATCAACATCTAAAGAGAGGACTTCTTTTGCCTGTGGCGCATAGTTTTTGAAATTCTTTCCAAGAAGGTAGAAGTTTATCAACTATACCACAAACAATAAGGTTATCCCCAATTTTGACCTCTTCAGATCTAAGCTCTCGAACAATCATGATGAAGTCTTGAGCTTAATCTACCACTGATTTGCTGTCCACCATTTGAAAATGAAAGAATCTGCTAGTAGCATATTTTTTTTTTTGCTTCAGCTTCTTCAGTATCATACTTACTCTGCAATGTTTTCTAATTTTTCTTTGCATTGGTATCAATGAAGAACAAAATCTTCAGGCTGAGGCACGGATATCTTGTTCTCCTTAAAGAGATTCAAGCGGACTACAACAAATATTTCCACTGGTCCAGCAGTATACTTCTTGACTTGTCCCCTCTAGGATATAATAGCCTTATTACAAAAATATAACTCAACAAACTCTGGACAAGAGTTGAGTCTCAAGCTCCACTAGAAGTGCACCTCCCTTCAACTAATAAGAACTCTCTTTTTGATTAAATTAATACACTCTATGTGGGTGTGGGGCGGGTACGAGGCAGGTTTAGAGCTATGCAGATGTTGGCGGGTTGAAGTAGTTATTTTTAAAATTAATACAGGGTGGGGCGGGGTGGGTTGCTGGTTTAAAAAAATCAAATAGGAATTCGAAGAAATTAATTTTTTGTAATTAATAAAAATCAAAGATATAAACTTTTTATATTAAACATTAACTTTAATTCTATTTTTTTCTAAAATTTAAACTAGACATGTCCAATAAATTATTAGTTGTTAAAATATTAATTAGAAACTTTTAAGTGACGATTAAGAAACAGTTGTTAAAATGTCAACTAAAAATAGTTAATTAGTTGTTGAGATGATAATTAGCGAAAAAATTAAATTTAATTAAAAAATAAAAGAACTTTAAAATTTAAGTGGGGCGGGTTTATGTGGGGCGGGTCTGTGTGGGGCGGGGCAGGGTGAGTTGAAAATGAAAAAAAGTCATCATGCGGGGTGAGGCAGTTTATAAAATTTGTGGGTTGAGCTTAACACGCCCCGCACCCTCCCCACACCCGCCCTATTGCTAGCCCTAATTGATGAACTACAAGATGTTTTTAGCTATCTACGATTTTGAATGTTATGGTGGGTTATTTTATGATTAGTTTGAAAAAATAAGTTTATGAAGATTATGCATGTTCCACTTGCATTATATATTTTCAAAGCTTACATGCATTAATTCTACCAAGTTTTATGTTATTTTCAAATAAAGCATATTATGAAAGACAAGGGTTTAAACTATATGTTATGAAAGTTTATGAAAGTTACAAAGTATTTATGGAATCCCTTTATGAATGCATAAAGATGGTGAAAGGAAAATTCTCACCAAAGATGGATCCTCTTGTGATAAGGACAATTCTCACTTGAATTGATCATAAGGTTTTCTCAAGTCACTCCTAATATGACAATCCTATGTTTCAAATCTTAACTCAAAAGTTGGCCATTTTGCCCCTATACTTAATTATTAAATTATTAATTTAAATAAATAATAAAAATTACTTAAGTCATATTTATTTGCATAACTGTAGAATTAGTTTTGACATTAAAAGAAATTGATTTCAGCTATAAATTATCATAAGTTTTGTATTAGAAGCATAAATCAATTTTGTTTCTTTCTATCTTCCACAGTAGTGAGATACTTTTACAATATTTTAATATTCTTAATTTAATTTTATGTAATTATCTAATAACCATATACAATTTATATCAGATTTCTATTGAATTATTTTCTCTCCTTAAAAATGATTGTATTCCTACTTGGGACACTTCATTCTGCAACTTTTCAGGTTAATTTTTTCTCCCTCAATTTCTTCTTTGATAACATTATATATTGATAATATACTGTATTTTTGTTTACTAATGACTGATTCATATTTTAATTAAATTCTACTATGTGATGTTTATGAGTTAATGTATATGCATCAACATTCTTTTGAAAGTTTGAATAATAAGGATCAAATGTGTGAAGGTATAAACGTGTGAAGCACGTTCCAAGAAACTAGTTATATTTTAAAAGTACTCTGTGAGACTTATCTTAACACTGATGGGGCTTGAGGTGGGGTTCAGTTAGGGAATCCTAGTAGCAACCTCCAGTCTCATTAACTACGTGTTATCATAGGAGCCCTTGTAGGCTAAGTCTAGTGGATCCACAATAGCATAAAGTTAAAGATATGCATATATAAGTTGACGGAGTTCTACTAGCCAAGTAGTCTCCCAGACTAATGTAGAGGGCTATGGTATTCAATGTAGTAGCTCACATGATCTTATATATTGGTTATGGTCTCCTCCCACATAATTATGTATTTATATGATGATTCAAAATGTTTAAGCTACCTCAATCATGTTTTTAACGATTCATTAATCATTCATAATCTTTTTGACTTATTCCTTTGTTATGATTGTACATATTGCTTATTATGTTATGATTTTCTTGAGGCATTGCATCCCACATACTTAGTATATCCAAAGTACTAACACATACTTTTTCCTACATGACCTCACCATGTAGGGACAGGTGCCCCTCCTTCTCCTCCACGTTGTTAGCATTTGGATCATTTGATGACTATTTATGTTGAGTCCTCTAGTTCGGGGACAATAGTCTACTTTCTTTCAAGCTTGATGTTTTTAGACCTTTAGACTATAACAAATGTATTCTTTTGCAACTTCTATTTAAGTGTGAGTCAGGGACATGTCTTAGCCCCGCCAAGTCCAAAGCTAAAGGTATTGTTGGACATGTATGGAAGCTCATGATTTTTTTTTGGATGGTTGATTCTCCCTTAGACTTGTTTCCACTTATTTTCAATTTTATTTTAAGTTCATTACTTATGAAATACTTGATGAATGCTAAGAGGCTTGGTTGAGATGCCTTTGAGTTTTTCATTCGCCATATTGTGACTAGGACCTAGGCTTGGGTCGTGACAAACTTGAAATCAAAATATAAGGTTTTGCATTGGTCTTTGAAGTCCAACATACCACGTCAATAGGGTCTTGTTCATGGTTGTGAAATGCGCCACAACTATGAATGGGACACTATGAGATGTTTAGGAAACTTTCCCTTCTTTCATGAATCATGTTGTGCTTTAGAGTTGTCCTAAGATTATCCTTATTTAACGAATTGTTCTTCATGATTTTCTAGATCATGCCTCTAAGAAGAATGCCTCCACAATGAGATTTAAATCAGGACTAAGTCCTTTAATCACACAAAAAAATGAGGTCTCTCATGCTAAATTTTGAGCCACTTTCACCATGTTGGCTCAAGCTATGGCCAACCATGTCAATTGAGATTTTGTTCTACCTCCTCAAGTGCCTACCCCCAGCCACTAGTATCTGGGACTTTATGAGGATGAATCCACTCAAATTCTGTGGAACCAAAGTAGATGAAGACCCAGTGGAGTGTCACAACCCAAGCCTAGGGCTTAGGGGTGACATGGCGAATAGAGAACCCAAAGGTACCCCAAACAAGCCTTGTAGCATAGCTTAAATACATCCTTGGTTGTGGAATATAAATTAAGCATCAATAAATCATTCTAAGAGAATCGGGGATTTGGACTCACCCTATAGGGATAGAAAAGAGAAAGGGATTTATATCAAATAATCACATCAAAGACTAAGGGGTGGGTAAGTATGACTCAAGCTATGGGTAAGTAGGGGCTTAGGAAGATCATAACTTTCCAACATCATCAACAACATCAAAAATATCATATAGAGGCATATGGACTAAAGGGAAAATCTTCGTAGAAGCTTTAACATCACATAGCATGTACATAACATAAGTATCCAACATCACCTCTAAGTATGAGTAGGACGGGGGCCAAGAAAAATCTCGGGCTCACCCTGAAAATAGAAAGTAAAGTAATAATGTCTCAACATAAAAAACTAGACAAAAAAGGGGTATTTTCGTCAAACTAGAGGACTCACTACAATAAATGATCTTCACGAACTAGACTAGCCACGAGGGGTGGATAAGGAAGTGCTCCGATTCCTACATGGTTAGATCATGCAGGCAAAAAATATGCATTAGTACTTTGAATGTACTAGTATGTGGATTGCAATCCAAAAATAGATAATAAGCTTCATAGACAAGATGCATAATCATGTATAATAAAAATAAGTTCAATATGACATGCATGAGAATATTTTGATAAAATCATTCATAGAAGATAAACATAACTTCTTACTATCATAGATATGTTGGAGGAGACTATAATCTACATCTAAGACCATAAAATCTACTCTATGGAACCTAACATAACCACTTACATTGGCATGGGGAAACTACTTGCCAAGCAGAATTCCGTCAACCTTCCAAATGCATCTTTAGCAACTAATATGACTTATTTGAATCCACTAGCCTAGCCTATAAGGGTTCCTATGATGGCACATAGTTAATGAGACAAAGGGTTACTAGGATTCCCTTATCGAATGCTACCTCAATGCCCTATTTAGTGCTAATTCATTCCCACAGAATACATTTGAAAAACATATGCATAATCATACTCCTTCATAAACTTAAAAGCATAACATCATCATATTTAAAGAGTAGCTTATCTAAACTTAAGATCCAACATGTTAGAATGGTCCTTATCACAAAGGAATCTATATTTTAGTGAAAATTATCCTTATCACCATCTTTAACATTCAAAAGAGAGATTCATAACGTAATAAGTTTCATAATCTTATAATTGAACTCTCATCATTGGAAATCACACTTCATTAGAAAACTCGATCTGAAAATTGGGTGAGTTTATGTATGTAATCTTTAAATCATGTAACTCGAGAGGACTATGCAACAATGTAAAAAAATCTATCAATTTAAATCATTCTTAAACAACCCACCACAATCATACATATCATCTTTCAAACTAGACATGGAAACATGAAACGTATCTCATAAAATCATCAACTTCACAATATCTCATAGTATCATAATATTCATAGTTTTGGGTATCATAAAAATAGCATCATCATAGAAACCCTTGAAATGAAACATGTAATTCTACTTAATAGATATTAATTCTTAACGTATGTCATGCTAAAAATTGAAACTTAAAGGAATTTGTAACATAGATTTTGAGACTCCATAGGTGGAAGAACCCATAGATGGAAGACCCAAATACATTTAAACCTTGAAACTTTAATTAATAAGACTTGAAGAAGCTTGAGGAATCTTTTGGAAGCTTTGTCTTTAATGGAGGAGGCTTGATCCTAAGGAATTGGAGGAACTTGATGGACGAATTTTAAAGAGGTTTTAGAAGGATTTTGAGAGTGTTTGAGATAGATTTAGGACTAAAAATAGAAGCGTTTTTAAGTATTTATGTATATAAGGGTGTTGGGTTAAGTCTCAATTGTCCTTATTTAAATCTGAGAAAGTTCAAAAAAATTATACACAGGGGAAACGGGGCGCGGTGCATCACAGGTCCTGTACTGTGTAATTTTGCACGAAGTTTGATGTTTCCCCTATTTTGGCCTAGAAATGAGTTTAGGCCACATTTTTACTATGGGGGAAATGAGTGGGCAACACAGATTGGTCGCGCACCCTTCTCAAATACACAATTTCATGTAAAAAATTATTTTTTTATATAAGTGACCTAAATAATTTAAGGCGACCCTTTTTCTACACATTTGCCTCTTGAAAAAGAATACGAAGTTGGAATATCTAAATAACACATGAATTTAAAGATATTTAAGAATTACACCATAAGGATATTTTTGAGTCACGTGGGAGGCATTGCAATATCTCCCCCTTGGGAACATTCATCCCTAAATGTTATGAACATACACTTGAGAGGAATGATAAGACACTTTTCAGCCATAACATAAATGTATAAATGCAACTTTAAATATCATTTTCTTGAAAACTTCAAACTTATACATCAAGATACCATTTAAAACATGTTACCGTGAGTATCAATGTATGCAACTTGACTCTAAAGGATACATGACTTGACACTTTAAGAATGATTGTCTTATTACCTTAGGCTTGAGTAGAGTGAAAAAGATAAGGATATCATTTCATCATGTCTGCTTTTGCTTTCTATTCGCACTTTCAACTTGTTAGTTCCTTCAAAAGACCTTAACAGACGCTACATCTTTATTTCTCAACCTTTTTACTTGCCTATCTAATATCTCCACCGAAACTTCATCATATGTCAAATTCTATTCAAAACTCACATCTTCTAAGGGAACTATGGAGTATTGATCTTCCATGAACTTTCTTAACATATGGAACACCGAATATATCATATTCATCTCCAATGGAAACTCTAACTCATAAGCCACCTTGTCAACCCTTCTCACAATTTTGTAAGGCTGCAATGACCCTACCTAGGGCTTAGTCATCACCACACGGTGAATGAGACACTTGAAGGCACCTCGCCCAATCCATCTTTAATATTTAAAGCATTCATTGGCATTGAAGTAAAATATTTGCTGAATAAAAAATCGGGATAGGGTATACGAGCATTTTATGACAATGAAGCAACATTAAAAGCATGTAAGGCCAACATATCTTTGCAGAAATTATACAAAATAATACATAAATGGATGAAACTGGTAACAATTAGTTTTCGTCATATAGAAAAGACTTTAATGTTTAACAACATCGAATGTAAAAGCCTCAAAGGGCTAACATATACATCGTCTAAAACAAAATACAGATTAAAATGAAAAATGGCAGAGTCCCAAACTAAGGACTCACCATAGCAAAAGTACTAGTCTTGAATGTCAAACACTAGCCATGGCCTAGTGAAAGAGTAGTTATACCTACATGGTTAAGTAATGTAGGCAAAATATGCGTTAGTACGTTAGAATGTACTAGTATGTGAGGTGCAATGTAAGCATGAAATTTTAATGCCATCATTCCTAAGTAATATATATATATATATATATATATATATATATATATATATATATATATATATATAAACATGAGGTAAGGAGGTACATATGTATGAGCTTAAGCATGCATAAGGAATATCACACAATATGAATATGAATCAATGCATGATAAATCATAAGTAATGAAAGCACATTATGAAATCTTAAACTTGTGGGAGAAAACCTTAATCGACATATAAGACCATGTAAGCTACTACATAGAATTCAACATAACCCCCTATGTTAGCACGGGGAGACCCCTTGCTGGGTGGAACTCCATCACTTTACATGCATCTTTAAATAGTATAAATAGCCTACATGGATCTACTAGCCTAGGCTACAAGGGCTCCTATGGTGGCACATAGCTAATGCAACAAATGGATGCTACTAAGGTTCCCTTACTAAACCACGCCTTCATATCACATTCGGTACTAAGTCATCCCACAAAATCTTTAAGATATAGCTTAGTCAAATTATGACCCTTAGAACCATAAGTAATAATCATAGGAGTAGCTCAAACTTAAGAAACCACCAAGTGAGAACTGTATTTTCATCTTGAGGACATTCTTAAATATCTTTTAGGACAATTGTCAACATGCATATATCTTTGACAAATTATAACTTGAAAACTCATATTTAATTCCCTAATCATCATTATGAATCATGCAAAACTTTACTCAAAACTAGGTGGGCTAAGCTTTTAAGATAAAACAATCATAAATCACATAACCATGCTTAAATCATGAAAATATATCCATTTAAAATATGTAAAATAACCCACACTTCATCATTAGCAAAACTCATCATAGGGGTCATCATCATTGACTTAAATTTGTGTATATACTTAGCGAAACATCATAGGATGTCATAAAGATCATTTAATATCATAAAGTATCATGAAATTATTATTAGCATGCATGTGAACATGAAAGAACTTAAATAAATGGTAGAATACATTATGAAGGACTTTGTGGGAAAAGGAAACCCACAAATAAAACTCATATACCTTAGTAAACTGAGGAAGAACAAAAGCGAAGCCTTTGAGAAGAACCTTGAAACCTTAGACTTTGCCTTGACCGTTTCTTAGAGAGAGTATTTTCCTTAGGAAAATTGAGAATTGAAGAATGAGGGGTTTATGAAGGATCCTAGAGCTTTAAGGTCTGGTTTAGGGCCCTTTTGATCCCATCAAATAAGCATTGCTCATACTCAATTGAATTTATTAAACAATAATTCTTAAAACCCATATTTAAAGTAAGCATAATTCCATAAAATTCAAGTGAAAAGAGTTTGGGTCTTCTTAGTTGAAAGGGACTAAGATCAATCCCACATACCTTCACTAATGAAGAAAATTCAAGAAGAAATTTGAAGAAGAGTGAACCTTTACTTGATTCCCAAGCTTAGATTCACAAAAGTCCTTTGAGAGAGTTCTTAAGAGTGACTTCAGAGAATTTTCAAATATGAAGAATATATTTGAATGAGAGGAATAAGGTTTAGGCCATTTGAAAGTCCTTAGGTAGCATAGAAGGTCACAAAAGACCCTTAGGATAAACCATAATTACAAAAATGCCATTAGTGAAATGAGTTGAAAAAATTTGAAGTTACGTCTCAGGGAGTAGTGGTATGGTCTGTGATAAGCCATACAAACTATACCTTTGCTCGTGATACAATACTTATAAAATTTTCACTTGATAAAGGTCCAAAATGATAATCCCATACTAAGAATTTTTCAACATAGACATCTATACGGAGGGTGGTACAGATCGTACAAGCCATACGATCCGTAAGCCTCCTCTGTCGCACATACCTTATAAAAATTTCTTCACGAAGAATTTCCAAGATAATGATCCAATACTTAGAAAAAATTCACTTTGGAACCCATACAGGAGGCTATACGAACCATAACACCTTGTACGAATCGTATAGTTGGCCATACCACCTTGTACAGACTCTATACTTGGCCGTACCAACTTACTTGGTCTTAAAACTATGGGATTTCAAGACTAAGGCCACCACATAGCCCACTACATGATTTGTGAAGTGCCACACTACCTGTGTGGGGTCCATGTATGGCGTGCCTTAGTCTAAAACTCCACCTTAAGGCCCATACACTTCACATAAGGCCAAGGGTCACACCAAGGAGGCTCCGTCCACATGGTCTGTATAGACTCACATGGACTGTGAAGACTTCTATTGAGCATCACCTTGATCCAAACCTTTCCAGAACCAAATTTCCAAGCTCCAATAAGGTCGTACAATGTTCGGGTCCTTACAGCATAAGAAAAGAGTAGCAAGGCATAAGAATTCCTCTTTCTTAGCAACATACTCCCCTTCCCTTTCATCTACCTTTATGTATCCAACCTTTCCCCAACCAAAAAATCTTCCTAGTGAAATAAAACTTATTTTTGTAAATTAGTGTGGTTAGTAATTTGACAAGTGTGTAAGAGTTGGAAAACCTCTCCCAATCTAAGTCATGTAAGTTCTTACATTTTACTTTCTGTTTTCTCCCAAAAAAAATATGTTGTAGTATGTACATTATATTTGAATTTATGTTATCATATTTAGTATGTTATCTTATGTTCATGTTATGAAGTATCATGTATATTATGTTTAAGTTGTGTTTAAATATTATGTTTGATAATTTGCATGTAATCTGACCCTTAGTATATGGTTAGTCTCTCAACTCTTAATAATAACGATCGATTAACTTGTAAATTCCTAGGATTCTAAGGCTTTAAAGCCCGAAAAACTTATAGGGATAGATTAATTGCATATCCGGGGTAGGATTAAAGAAGAAATTATTAATTATATAGGGTTAAGAGAAAGGGATAAATAGGGTAGATTAAAAAAAGTATGGGAGAAATCATAAAAATATATGAGTTCTCTAGCTTAAGACGTACACGACAGTGTGAGTACCTATTAGAACAAGTTTAATATTTGACAACCAAAAATATATTTTTCTAATTTTTTAAATTAATTTTTCTGTTATTTTATTAAATTTTTCATTATTTTTCCATTATATTAACTTGTCATTAGACTACCTTTACACTTGTAATTTTTCTGTTCTTTATATTTATTTTTATTTTTTGTATCATTTTGGTATCAGAGCCCAGGGGTTTTGGGTACTTATTTTAAATACAAAGACCTTTAAAAAATATAAAATCATATTTGACAACTAAACAACAACTAAGTAATTTATATCTCGAATATACAATCGAACTTGCTTTGGGGTAAATAGTTTGATGGGCATTCCGAATGGCTAGCAATGCCTTTCATGCTAAAGACTACACCTATACTAGACACCTTTGTTGTTAGTTGTTTCCTAGTTTATTGTCTGAAAAGCTTACTCTTGGTAGACAAACTCGAACAAAACTTCAATTTTCTAAAATCGCAAGAATAGAAAATAGACAGAAAATGTAACACCTCTCAAAGTAGCTCGAAAAGACTCTATGATGCATTTCTTTAATATCTTAAAATCCTGCAGAATTTTACAAATTTGACTTCATATTCTTTTTCAAAGGGAAAATTGAGTGGGGTAACGGTTACCTATAAGCTATAGGTTGTTTGTATCAAAAAAATAATTTTTTCAGTGAAATTTTGCAAACCAGTAGGGGTATGCCACAAGTCCGCATCGCAGACTTGCCGTGCCCTAGTTCAAAAAGTTTTGAGAAACTTCCTTTTCACTTGAGGGTAATTGAGTAATAATCCAATACCTATTTATATGAGATTCTCTCATTCTTCAGCCGTTTTTAGCCCTAAAATTCACAAAAACCTCCTAAAAATCCTCTCCAATCTTCTCAAACCTTCCATTCAATCTCAAAACTTCAAGAACTTGCCTTAGAATTCAAGAAAACCAAGCCAAGCCCCAAGTCCTCCTCATATTTCTCTTCAAGAAACTCCAAGATTAAGGTATACGGGTCTTCCATCCATGGGTTCTTACACCCATGGAGCCCTAAAACTATTTTGAGCAAACTTCTTGATTCTAATGACTAATTCTTTATGACCATTTTCTATTATCACTCCATTACATGAAATATGTTGGAAATTATTGGTTATTGATTTATTGATGCATGGACTCCTACTAATGACTAAATTATGATATGCTTATCACATTAAGGTCTTGTAAGCTATGGCATCTTGAAAGATTTAAAAACATTATGAATTTTTGAATGCTTTTCTTGACATCGAAATTAGGATTTTGCAAGTATGTTGGTGCGTTGTTTTGAATAATTCTTAAATGACTTTATTTTTACTCCTCTCAAGTTTTATACTTTGAATTGCATGATTTAAAGCTTAAATACATATACCCACCATGCTTTATTAAATGACTTTATTTTTACTTCTCTCATGTTTTATATTTTGAATTGCATGATTTAAAGCTTAAGTACATATATCCACCATATTTTGACTAAGTTATGTGGCAAATCTTTTATGTGATGAAGGCTTTATGGTAGGACATGTGATTTATAAATGTTGTTAATGTTGAAGGTAAACTAAGCATGCTATGAGTTCATGAGAATGTTATAAATGTTATGAATGATATGAAGCCCTTTATTTGATATTATGATATGATGGTTTAATGAGCTAGTTTATGATATTCAAAGCTATAAATGTTGTGATACCATGAGATACTATGAAATTGAGGATTGTATGAGATAAATTTCATGTTTTCATGTCTATTTTTTGAAAGATGATATGTACGATTGTGATGGGTTATTTAAGAATGATTTAAATTGAAGATATTCACTATGTCTTGAAGTATGATGTCTAAATAATGAGAAATGAAGGCTTATGAGACATTTTATGTTTATTATTGACTTATGAAAAGTTTCTTATGAATGATGAAAAGGTTTCATTGTATGCTAGTTCATGAATGTGATGGAGGATGAGTTATATCAAGTATTTTATGAAATTTCTTGAAGTGATATTATGAAAGCCATGTGTTATTGAAAGGTCTTCTTTATGATATTATAGTGTACAAGTTTATGCAAGTCATGACCATACTCTCTACATGCTATTTGGGACTAATTAAACTTATTGGAGTCAAGAATAAATGAATAAAAAAATGTGAGTCCCCACCTAGTTATTATCATGAGACTATGATGGCCCGTTAGAAGAGGGACATGATGATGGTGCTAGCCGATAGTAGAGGCTTAGCCAAGATTATTGTCACGACCCAAGCCTAGGGCCTAGACGTGACCAATGAATGGGGAACCCGAAGGAACCCCAAACAAGCCTCATAGTATATCATTACACATCCTTGGTCGTGGAAGCAATTAAAATAACAATAAGAGATAAACGTAAACAAGGGGAAATGGGACTAAGGGTGAACTCCCATATCATAAACATCAAGAAACAAGAGAGTCAAAGCTCATAGCATAGATACATATTATATCTAACAATACCTCTACTATATAGATAAGAGCGGGGGCCAAGATAAGTAACCGGGCTTACCCTCATGATAATAACAATAGGTAAACTGAACATATAAGACATAGTCTAAGCATAAGCTTGAGAGAAGATAGATATTGTCCCCAAACATGAGGACCCACCATAAGCTAACTTGAACAATCCGTCTAGCCACAAGGAGAATCAATGAGAGCTCCGGTTCCTACATGGTGATATGATGTAGGCATAGAGTATGCATTAGTATGTTTGAATGTACAAAGTATGTGGGATGCAATGCAATAATAAATAGGCATCATAAGCAAATGCAGGATCTTAAGGAACAAATAACATACTAACAATATGACATGTATGAATGATGCTTGAAGTAAAACCATGCTTAATAAGATCATAATACGAGTGTAAGGAGTGACCATTATAGTGCAAGACAAGGCATACCACCCCTTTGATAGGCGCATGAGGTATGAACCCCTTCATGAGGTTGATGGAGTACAAACCCCCTACCGAGGTTGATGAAGTACAAACCTCTTATCAAGGTTGACAGAGTACAAACCCCCTATCAAGGTTGATGGTACCAACCCCCAAGGTTACCCAGGCCTACCACCCCCCTCGATAGGTTACCTGAGCCTACAACCCCCCGAGATAGGCTTGCTCATCCCCAACACTATATATATACACACACATATACACACTCCTCCCATCATCATATAGTCATCTTAGCCATACGTTCTTCTCATCATCATATGGTCATCATATACACACATTTCTTTCATCATAATATAGTCATCATATATATACTTTACTTCCCTATTATTTTATCATCATTTTATCATCATATAGTCGTTCAACTCATAAGACATACATTGAACCTTGAATTCCTCAAGAATCCATAATCGGATATTTTATCAAACACTTAGAGGGTATGTAATGCTAGTATAAAACCATGCAATTCAAGAGTGAAATCATACTAGAAAAATCAGTGTTAAACTATCAATAGATAACTGGTAACACCCTCAAACAATATACACTAAAATCCTTCATTAATTTCCATAATAGACCTTAGATTCATAGCTCTAAACATAGTAAAATAGTCATAATTTCATAAACCCCAACATAGTTTGCAGTGAATTTCATAATGAATAAGACTCATGAATAAATCAATTTTAAATCATGCAATTTGGAGTAAAAAGAGCCTTGGGTATCATGAGTGAAAGGAACCCATGAAAGAAACTCACATACCTTAGCTTTGGAGATGATCTTGATGAAGATTGGAGATGGAGACTTGAAGCTTGAGAGGAAATCCTTAGATCCGGAGAGGGTTTTGGCTCTTGAATTTCGAGAGAAATATAAGACTAACTATTTGAGTGAGTATTGGAGAATATTTTGAATGATATGAGGGTAAAAAATGGCTAAGTATAGGTATTTTCTCGTGTGGGAAGGTCTAGGCCCAAGACATAAAAGTCTTGGACTGAACTGAAAAACTAGACAACAAAATATACTGGAGCGCGTCGCGCCCCAAACGCGAATCGCACAGTTTTTGTCAAACTTTAAAATTTTTAAATTCCCTACGGTTTCTCTAAAATTAGGGTTAGACCCTTTTTCCCCTATATTTGACCCCCTGAACAAGAATATGAAGTTGAATTTTTGATATCACACACAGATTTTGAGATATGTGAAAATTATAATTTCAAGCACTTTCGAGGCACATTTTCAGGCAATTTATTGGGGTCATTTCAATTATGATGCTAGTCGATAGTAGAGGCTTAGCCAAGATATAGGAGCTATCCTATGATGATAGTGATTAATATTATAAATGTTTATGGGACGGGTTAGTAGAATTTCCCTCCATTATTTAAAAAGGCTTATGGGATGGGTTAGTACAATACCTCTCCGCTATTGAATTTTATGATTCATGCATATGATTATTCTGTAAGAGTTTACTTAGCACTGAGTGGACTTTGGGATGGATGCGGAAGCTTCCCGTTAGAAGAGGCGTGAGACCGTTAGTAGAATCTCATTGTCCTATAACTATGTGCCACCATAGGAAATCGAAATCACCTGCTAGTAGAGATTGATTTCTAGACCAACTGATAGTAGAGGTTGCTCAATAGCAAGGCTTTAGTGGATCTACTTTAGTATCTTAATAGGTTGCCTTGGCAAATGACTTCCCCTTTTCTTCCAGTGTAGGGGAAACATCGGGACTCTATGGCTTAGCTCACATGGTTTATGTCTGTTAAAGGTTTCTCTTACATATGTTCAAGTTGTTCTCATATTCCCAAGAGGTCCTCTTATGATAAATTAAATGGTTCCTCTATGTTTTGTCCAAAGGTGATTTAAAGTTCTTATGATTCATTGTTTCACAAGTTCAAATGATATTTTCCTTAAAGATATATGATGATGTCTTCAAGTATGTAAGGTGGTCTCCATTATGATCACCAATGTTCCTTGCATAATAAAATAGTCTTTTATGTAAAGTGATGTATTATTCACCTAAGAATATTAATACTTTAATTATGTATGACATCATGCATTTCTCACTAATGTATGTTTACGTGACCTATCATGCATTCAAGTAAGGGTAAGTTCTTTATTTCTCATGTGCATTATTCCATGTTCTATGGTGAGATTAAAATATTTATGTGACCTATCATGCATTCAAGTAAAGGTAAATTCTTTATTTCTCATGTGCATTATTCCTTATTCTATGGTGAGAGTAAAATACCTAAATGATCACCCATATGTATATTCCAAGTTTATATAATTTGCTTATCCTCGATTATGTTCATCTATGCATCTTACTATGTTCTTTCTAAATCTATTTATGTTTAAATAATATTAACTTGATTATGGCTTACTAATGTCTTTGTAAATGTATAATTTTTGTAACACAAGACTTAACATGAATCATTCCATTATTTATTACCATGTCATGCATTGCATACCCACATACCAGTACATTCTAAGTACTGACGCATACTTTTATGCCTGCATGATTTAACCATGCAGGGACAGTCGCTCATCGATATCCTTCATGTGGTTAGATTTGTATCATTAAAATAAGAGAGTTGGTGAGTCCTCTGGTTCAGGGACAATATCTGGTTTCTATCTTACTTATATTGAGACTTTATTCCACTTTACTTTCTATAAGTTGAGGGTGGCCCTTAAACATGTCTTGGCCCCTATCCTATTCATGCTTAGACATGTTGTTGGATACTATGCTATGTACCTATAATTTGATGTTGAGATTTTATGGAAACTTATCCCTTAGACCCTATCCCTTATGTGATACTATTTGACGCAATTGATAGTGATGAAAGTCCTGAGTCCCTATTTCTCCATAGCTTGAGTCCTATTTACCCTCCCCTTAGTACTTTCTTGTTATATGATTCATGCAAATCCCTTTCCCTTATCTATCCTAATAGCGTGAATCATAAGCCCCTATTCCCCTAGAATTATTTGTTGAATGTTTATTTTATATTTCACAACTAAGGATGTACAAATGATATGCTAATAGGCTTGTTTTGGTTGCCTTCAGGCTTCCCATTTGTCATGCCACGTCTAGGCCCTAGGCTTGGTAGTGACAAGCTTGGTATCAGAGCACTAGGTCTATAAATATTTCTCAGACATCCAACATACCACATCGAGTAGAGTCTTGCTCATGATTGTGAAACGTGCCACAACTATGGATAGGAGGCTATGAGGCATTTTAGGAAATGTTTCACTTCATTATGATTCATGCCATGCCAACATGTACTTAAGGTTATTCCTTTCTCTAATGACACCTTCGTTGTCATTTCTAGAAGATGCCACTAAGAAGAGCACGTATGCCAATTAGTGATGCCGAAGGTCAAGCCCCTCCTGTGAAACAAGAGGAGAATGTTTCTCATGTGAAGTTTAGGGCTGCTTTCACCATGATGGCAGAAGTATTAGCCAATCAAGTCAACCAAGGTGCGAATATTCTGAATGCTTCCACCCCAGCTTCAAAGGTATGAGATTTTGTTAGAATGAATCCTCCTGAATTTCATGGTTCAAAGATGGAAGAGGATGCTCAAGAGTTTGTGGATGAGGTACATAAGGTGTTGGCCGTTATGGGTGTGCCTTCAGAGGAAAAGGTGGAGTTAGCGGCCTTCCAATTGAAAGGGGTTGCTCAAATATGGCACACTCAATGGAAGAATGAGTGGAGTGAAGATTTGGGTCCCATTTCTTAGGGAGAGTTCAAGGATACATTTGTAGATCATTTTTTTCCTTAGAGTTGAGGGAAGCTAAGATGCAAAAATTTATCAACCTCAAGTAAGGAAATATGAGTATGAGGGAGTATTCTCTCAAGTTTACCCAACTATACAAGTATGCCCCATCATCGGTTGTCGACCCCTGAGAAAGAATGAGTAAATTTATGTCAAGATTATCTGACTTGCTTGTCCAAGAGTGGGGGACTGCTATGCTAGTAAAGGAGATGGATATTTCATGGCTCATGACTTATGTGGAGCAGGTCAAAGATGAGAAGATAAGGAAGAAAGCAAGAGAGTCTAAGAAAGCTCATTTTGATGAGGGTGGAGCGTCTTTTACCAAGACACCGGAGGCTAAGAGTAAGAAGGAAAGAAACCCATATCCTACTTGTGAAAAGTGTGATAAAATGCACCTATGAGTGTGCTTGATGGGTCAAGAAGGTTGATTTGAGTGTGGTGACTTGGGCACAAAAGAAGGGATTGCCTGGTGGCAGCTAGGAAAGGAACAAAGAGAGCTCGTAAAACTATGCTCAGTATGTATGTGTTTCCTTAAATATGGTGATGGTTAGTACTAAGTGGTTTCGTAAGTGGTGGTGCTATGATTGATGTATTGGTAAGTAGTTGTGTTGGCATATTGGTAACAATGGTAGTTCATGATCATTCTCATGCATCATTTATCTAGTCTTAACATGTTACTTATTATGAATGCATACTCATGAAGTAAGTTGATTGAAGTCCTATGTGCAATTATGAGAATGTGCTACTCATGCTTTTAAAATGATGTCCATGTTAGAGACTTTAAAAGTTGCATGAAATCAATGTTTAATTTGCATTATTGGGTTAGTAAGGAGTTGATAGATGTTCCATTATATTCATGTTATCTCTATTCACATTCGAGGATGAATATTCCCAAGGGCGAAATGTTGTAACACCCCTCAACGTAGCTCGAAAAGACTCTATGATGTATTTTTTTTAATATCTTAAAATTTGTTCAGAATGTCTCAAATCCGACTTCATATTATTATTTAGAGGGCACAATTAGGTGGGGAAACAGTTACCTACAAGGTATAGGTTGTTTGTATCAAAAGAATAATTTTTCTGGTGAAATTTTGCAAACTAGTAGGGGTATGCGACAAGTCGGCATTGCGAACTTATCGGGCCCAAGTTCAAAAAATTCTGGAAAACTTTCATTTCACTTAAGGTTAATTGGGTAATAACCCAATACCTATATATATAAGAATCCCTTATTTTTCATCCATTTTTAGCCCTAAAACTCACCAAAAACCTCTAAAAATCCTCTCCAATCTTCTCAAACCTTCCATTCAATCTCAAGACTTCAAGAACTTTCTTTAGAACTCAAGAAAACCAAGTCAAACCCCAAGTCCTCCTCATATTTTTCTTCAAGAAACTCTAAGTTTAAGGTATGTGGGTCTTTCATCCATGGTTTCTTTCACCTATGGAGCCCCAAAACCATTTTTATCAAATTTCTTAAATCTAATGACTAATTCTTTATGGGTATTTTTATTATCACTCCATTATGTGAAATATATGAGAAATTGTTGGTTATTAATTTTTTGATGCATGAGCTCCTACTAATGATTGATATTATGATATTCTTATTACATTAAGGTCTTGTAAGCTATGGCATCTTGAAAGATTTGAAAATATTATGAATTTTTGAATTCTTTTCATGACACCCAAATTGGGGTTTTGCAAGTATGTTGGTGGGTTGTTTTGAATGATTCTTAAATGACTCTATTTTTACTCCTCTCATGTTTTATACTATGAATTGCATGATTTAAAGCTTAAATACATATACCCACCATGTTTTGACTAAGTTATATGGCAAATCTCTTATGTGATGAAGACTTTATGGTAGAATATGTGATTTATGAATGTTGTTAATGTTGAAGGGAAACTAAGCATGCTATAAGTTCATGAGAATATTATAAATGTTATGAATGATATGAAATCCTTTATTTGATATTATGATGTGATGGTTTAATGAGCTAGTTTATGATATTCAAGGCTGTAAATGTTGTGATACCATGAGATATTATGAAGTTGAGGATTGTATGAGATGAATTTCATATTTTCATGTCCATGTTTTGAAAGATGGTATGTACGATTGTGATGGTTTGTTTAAGAATGATTTAAATTGATGATATTCACTATATGTCTTGAAGTATGATGTCTAAATAATGAGAAATAAAGGCTTATGAGATATTCTATGTTTATTATTGACTTATGAAAAGTTTCTTATGAATGAATAAAATGTTTCATTATATGTATGCTAGTTCATGAATGTGATGGAGGATGAGGTATATCAAGTATGTTGTGAAATTTGTTGAAGTGATAAAAGCCATGTATTATTGAAAGGCCTTCTTTATGATATTGTAGTGTACAAATTTATGCATGCCATAACCATACTCTCTATATGCTATTTGGGACTAATTAAACTCGTTGAAGTTAAGAATAAATGAATAAAAGAAATGTCAGTCCCCACCTAGTTATGATCATGAGACTATGATGCCCCGTTAGTAGAGGAATATGATGATGGTGCTAGTCGATAGTAGAGGCTTAGCCAAGATTATGATACTAGCCGATAGTTTAGTGTTGCTCCCCAACGCACGCAAGTGTGGTCCAACAAGTAATATAGTGGCCCTGATTAAGGGGCTAAGATGTCAAACCTAAGGGATTTAAATGGAGTTAGCAAACAATCCAAGTTATCACGTTTGAAGTGCCTTTAGTAAAAATATTGAGACATTTATGTAGAGAAATTAAATAACTAATCTACTTCTAATCTAATTTGGTTTTTGTTTTTAAAATATCAATTAACGAGCAAATTCCAGGATTGTAACCTTAATGACTCCATTTAGTCTTAAAGTTTGCACCTATGTTTGGGTTCCTGACTACTAATTCACGGGGTTAAAATTACCTAATTAGGGTTGCACGCCTCATCTGGATTACCAGTATTGATTGCCTAACCATATCATTGAGCAGGGATAGACAGACCAATAAAAGTGCTTTAACATTATCTTCCCATATTATGAACCAAGAGAGGTGTTAGGATAGTTGTCACGGATTAACCTAGTTTCCTAATCGAACAAGCTCCTCATATTACTATGTTCTATTCACTCCAACATCTCCCGAATTCAAAGTGAACAACTAATTTACCCCCTAGTTGGCCAGATTATAAAGTATAGATAAAAATAATATAGGAGTAGTCAAAAGAAACCCTTTCATAGATGTCAAAATTCAAGAACTAAACATTGTCTATGGCTAAAACCTCAGAATATGGAGACTTAACCACTCATAGTAACTACGTAATTCATGAATGAACTAGAGGGCATTAACAACCAAGAAATAATGATGGAACTAACTAAATTCACCTAAAAACAAGGTTTATAGTCGTCTCCCTAAGTTCCTGGATGAAAAACAACATGAAAACCTAAAATTTTTGATAGAATATAACTTAAAATCCCGCAACTCAATTTTTCCCTTCACAATCCTCAAGTTCGTGACGCAAACTGCTTGTACTAGCTAGGTTCTTACTTATTTTGCTGACTGGACCATCCTACCCATCTTTTGCACAAGTCCGCGACGCAAATTGTGCCTCTTTTTCTGCTTCACACCTTTGTTTCTTTCTTTTTCAACTTGCAAAGCTTTACCCCAGGTTTGTGATGCACACTTAAGTATTTTTGCTGATTCAACTGAGTTTTATCCTCTACATTCTGGGTTGTGTCCTTCCTTCAGGTCTGGATGTGACTCCGGGCTAGTATAATTCGGTCAAAACTTGCAAAGACACAACCAAATAGCACACTTGGCCTTAGTTTAGCAAAATAAAAGAAATCAAGCTAAAAACGCCTAGATTCTATGAATTTACCCTCTAACTAGACTCCAATTATAGGTATTTTTGGCTAGGTCGGAGTATAAATATACCTAAGATGACCACCCCATACTTAGAGCTTTGTTCGTCCTTGGGCAAATTAAGACACATGTATGAGACTCCCTAGGTTGTATATGCAATGCACATCGAATGACCAAAACTTTTGAACCATAGCAAACACTTCTCCAAACCCCTAGCAGCATCAACTCGCACCTAGCACTCATGTATAAATGCGGACTCAGCAAAATATTGAACAGCTCATCTAGTTGCCAACCTTTGATGATTATGTGTCCTCACCAGAAGAATTACCCATGAACACCACTAAGAACCTCGATAAATGATTAAAAATGGTACATAGTCAACTTTCTCTCTCCCAAAAGATGTCTTATGTTGCTTCTAGTTCCCATAGGATTGTCCTTAATGTATGATTTCAATGTAGTTAGAATCTTCTTTAAAAGATCACATAGGTCTTTTATTTGGCTGTAATATAGGCTATGGGCTGGTGGGGTACTTTTATCTATATAGCTAACATGGCTTAGTACCCAAGCAGTCCTAGCTTACACTACACTTCTCCTACTTCATCACTTTCAATCCCCCTAACTCAACACCCTATATTGCATCTATATTATATAAGAACTTCAATTAAGCTATACTATTTATGTATTATTTCTTTTTTTTACACAGTGGCCCTGTGCGATTGATCCACGACGCACGTTGGTCACAGATTAGCACTGCTTTGGTCAAAAACACATTTTTTTAATTTTTTTCAGTCACTACTACTTATCCTTTAGGTGTCTATTCAAGTTTCCTCTCCTCCAACTTATCGTGCTAAAGCACTTAGGAGTTAGGATCAAACACGGTAAATCAATCAAAGAAAAGGGATCGACTTGAAATGATGCTAACCAAACAAAAAGGCTAAAGCTCAAAAAAGCTAACTAAGGATGCTTTCATTAGGTGGATACAAAGCTTAACAACATTGAGCTACCAAAGAATTGCCTAGATCTTTCCCTCTAAATCCAATCCCTACCAAGTCTAATCCACATACTGGGCAAGTTCTAGTAACTATTATGACATAGACCCACAAATATGCTCATGCACTCTTGGCACACTCTCATCATAAGGCTAACACTAGAATCACCATCACATTATTCACATGAATTCAAAATTAAGCATATACACATTTGTGACTTTCAAGATTCAAGCATTAGATTACTAGGAGTCCAAGCGATAGCTATCTAGGTTTAATGCTCGACATACAATGCTTGGTTGTACAACTACCGACACTCTAAATGACACTCAATTTGATGAATACCCTTAAGATAGTCGTCATCCATCCATCATAGGGCCCCGTCACTCAACTATGACTACTACTACTATTCACAAACATGACCACAAGCCTCAAGATACAAGTAACTACCACTAAAATAATGTATCATTAGAACATTCACATTCAAGCATCTATGCATCCCATAGTCAAAAGTTACAGACCCAAAATAAAATTAATTTTTCATCCAACATAAACTAGAACATAGAAACATAGCTAAGTAATAACAAGTCTTAATATATGCTAAATTAACAGAACTAGAGCATATTTAATAGAATAATCCCCACCCACACTTAGACTTAGCACTGCCCTCAGTTCTAACAATACAAAACCTGTGAAGTAGGAATCAAGGTGCTCAATCCTCAGGCCCAGGCAGAATGGGTTCATCCCCAATAGCGACATGTGTCTCCTCCTCAATGTCCTCCTCCTTTATGTCTGAGCCATCGCGTACCTCATCGGGGCCTGTAGGAATATCATCCATCGCAGGCTCGATAAATTGAGGCCCGATGCCTAATACCCTATTGGCATGGGTATTCAGTAGGTAACGAGCCTCAACCTCCTAGAACTCCTCTGGGTGGACGGGCATTTGTTGGTCCTGTGTCGCAGCATCTTGAGCCTATACATGCGGGCCATGATCAACTCATTATGGTAGCTCCTCTCGGTAGTGGTGAGCACCGAGCCTATAGACACCTCAAGCCCCTTAATGTTGGTGACAACATAAGGGGTGCCTCTATGCGTGGGCAATAATATGCCTCCACAGTGGGTATACCTGTAAGATGACACAACTTAGTAATAAGGCCTCCAACAGCCTACTTGCGTCCTTTGTGCACCTTTGCCTTTCGCATCACAAACCTAAAGATGGCACCGAAGTTAATCTCCATCACAGTCATCAGCGGATAAGCTAGACACACCCCATCTCTCGTGACAATAGTAAAGTGTTTTCCCAGACAGAAAGAGTGGGTCATAATTTTAACCCATACTCGCACTTACCTATTCATGTGGGTGAACGGGAATAATAAGTGGTAGTCTTTATCAGCATGGCAAATTCACTTGGCAGTGGAATTTCCCCCAGTGAGTATGTGGCGGATGGCCCTATATGGTGGGTGAAGTTGGATTTCCTATAAACTGCCCACGAGGATCCCATCTAAGGTGCTAAGGACCCTATTAATCGTAAGA
>DF358415.1:57126-72723 GCA_000787875.1 Solanum virginianum
AAGGTGCTAAGGACCCTATTAATCGTAAGAGGAGTAATGTTGACCTCTATCCCTCGAACTATCACCACATGAGTCTATGGATCCTTACTCATATTAGCATAAAACCCCCGCACTAGACTTAAGTTGCAATGTTGCGGCTCATCAAACAAGAAGTTTAGCTTGTAGTCCATGCATCGTTGGAAGATGCTTGGGTACTCCCTAGCCAATGAAACCGCATCCAAAGGAACATTTGGGTAATACTTAGATCCATTATGGGATTTATACCAATGCTTGCCCTCTGCATTAACTGCCTTAACCCTAAGACGG
This sequence comes from Solanum virginianum, assembly GCA_000787875.1. Classification (NCBI taxonomy): domain Eukaryota; kingdom Viridiplantae; phylum Streptophyta; class Magnoliopsida; order Solanales; family Solanaceae; genus Solanum; species Solanum virginianum. The sequence goes on from DF358415.1 coordinate 57,433, forward strand.
ACCTGATGGCCCCTTCTCTCCGGGACTTTGGGCACTTCAGCGATGTCCCTAGCTCTTCTTCTGGTATTAGAGACCCCTGCCCCACTAGTTTGGTCTATTCTATGAGCAAGAGAAGCCATGTGAACCTACAAATATGCAAACAAGCCATTATCAACATATAAGGACCAACAGGGCCCTTACTACACAGTGAACTACACCCACGACCCCACACTTAGATTCAAGCTATGTATTTAGAAGGTACTTGGACTTCCTAACTTAATATGGGCTACTTTAGACAACAATTTGACAGCATACCCCTAATTTCAAGTCAACAAGACCACCCCTAAACAATTTCAATCCACATGTACATTATTCACATGTTCAACACCGTATTCACAATAGTAATTGCAAGAAATTCAATCTCTCAAATAGTATATTCAAGCATAAGTGAACCTAAGGACACTCAACAGTGCATCATTCGGCAAAAACAACCCCACACTTGGAATTTTGCAATACCCAAGATAAGGGCATCACATCATCAACAATTCAAGTTTAAGATTACAAAATCCCCAATTTTCCCTAAATTCACCCTCATTTTTGGCCTAGGGTTTTCATCCACCACTATCGCGCAAAATATTCCAAAATCTAGGAAATTAGGCCAAATATCTTACACCCAACAACAATTAACTACTAAAAATCAAGCACAACAATTTTATTCACATGAGTTCACCCCAAGATGCCCCAACTAGTTGCACTCTCACAAAGAATAAAAAGAATGAGTGAAGAATACTTACTTGATGTGATGAATGCAAGTGAGATGATAAAAATCTTGAATAATCTTGATGTGCGATGTAGATTATGTTAAAGTTAGACTGTTTGAGGGAGAAGGATTGAGAGAAAATTTGAAAGAGAGGGGTTTGGGGTCAATTTTGGTGGGGAAATATGAAAAGAAAATATGTGAGGGGGGTATTTATAGGGGTGGGGTCAAGTGAAAAAACAAAAAAATTAACATGTGTTCGATTCCACTCCGCATTGAGGAGGTGGCATAGACCTTGCCTTGTACTTTTTTTTAGAACTACTAGGCACAAAAAACCAGTGCACATCTGCAATGCCTCCGCACCATGGTGCAGTCGTGGATGCACACTATCCGGGGCTCTGAATAAATTATTTTTTGAGTTCCAGACCCCGTAAAATCTCCTAAATGCCTGAATATGGTACAAAATACTAAAACACATTAATTTAGCCAAAAAATACAAAATCTATCCAACAGATCGTTAGAAATGAAAGACAAAAAAATTTTAGGTGCAATTTTTATAGGTTCTATTTTTTTATAGAAAAATAAAATAAAGAAAAACTAAGATACTGTTACCTCACCATGGGTTGTCTCCCATGCAGTGCTTGATTTACCATCCCGGCACAACGCACCATGTGCTCACTCATCATTGGCCAACTCAATGGCCTCTTCAAATTTGCTTATATTTTCACTGTAATAGTGCTTAACACATTGACTGTTTACCAAAAAAATTTGGTTGGAGGTCTCATTCTTCAGTTTCATCGCTCCATGGGGTGTCACGGATACCACCACATAAGGTCTACTCCATTTGGATCATAGTTTACCTGGAAACAATTTCAAATGAAAATTAAAAAGCAATACCTGTTAGCCTGGCTCAAAATTGCGCTTGATAATATGCCAATCGTGTCATATTTTGGTCTTCTCCTTATATAGTTTTGCATTCTCGTATGCTTAGAGCCAAAATTCTTCCAACTCCTCCAACTGTTCCAACCTTTTTCTTCTAACAGGCTCTGGGTCTAGATTCAACCTCTTAATTGCCCAGTATGCTTGATGCTCGAGCTCAACTGGCAGATGACAAGCTTTACCATACACCAACTGGTATAGAGATGTGCCATTTGGAGTCTTGTAATTTGTTCGATATGCCCATAATGCTTCATCAAGCTTTAAAGGCCAATCTTTCCTAGAAGCATTCACAGTCTTCTGAAAGATTTGCTTAACCTCTTTGTTTGATACCTTGACTTGTCCACTTATCTGTGGGTGATAGCTATAACTACCTTGTGCCTTAATCTATATTTAGCTGGAAGATTCTTCACTGTTTCGTTAAGGAAATGTGTGCCTCCATCACTAATGATGGCTCTTGGAGTTCCAAAATGAGTGATGATGTGCTTCTTTAGAAACTTGCTTACCACTTTAGCATCATTAGTAGGTAAAGGTTCCACTTCCAAATATTTTAACACATAGTCAATGATGTGTTGTCATAATACATCACATTTAGTGCCTACAATAAGGAATTTTGTGAGTTCTCAATGAGGCTTTTTAGTATTTTGATGTGTTTTTATGTTAATTTTACAGAAAAGTCAGGTAGACATGATTTTGAAGAAAAGTTACAGATCTTGCTGAAGCACAGGCCATACGAGCCCACCTATTAGTCGTAGCTCACACTATGAGTCGTAGGTTGTGTCGTTGTAGGAATCAGAGACTAAAAATCAAAAATCTGCCAAGTGAAGATCACTCCTATGAGTCCAGCCTATGAGTCGTAAGACACTCTATGACTCTTACAGGTGGACTTATAGCAAGAATCAGAGAGCCAAAATGTTGGACAAAAAACTGAAGACTAAAACTACGAGATCAACATACGAGTCGTAGCCCAAGCAACGACTTGTACCTATGGGATGTACCAGTTCAGTCCAAGATGCCAAGATCCTGATATGAGACCTCGACTATAACTAGTAGGTTCTCCTATGAGTCATAATTATGAAACTTATTAGCTGCAGCTGTCTTTTCTGTGCTAAGTTTAGGGTTATTTTGTGCACACTATATATAGTTTAAGTTAGGTTATTTTGAAGGGGCCAACCAAAGACACTTCTCCAAGATATTTTGGAAGCTTTTCTTAGGTTTAAGAGTAGATTATATTGTTCGTTCTTGAAAAACTCATTTTGGAAAATTACAAATCTTGCTTTTTACGTATTATTGATCAATCAAGCTTGTGGGTTTGTAACTTGTGTGCCTATTTCCTTCATTGTTATTGGTGAAACTCTCAACTATGTCTCTTATTTTTATTTTTGTGTGTTTTGGTTTAGCCATGAGTAGCTAAGCACCCATAACTTGGGGTTGTGAGAACCATGGGTAGTTGACTTGAAATGACCTAGGTTTTGTGCATATTTATGAATAGGGTTTTGCATGTATTGTTTATTTCCCTTCATGATTAATGTTGTTTGGTGGTGGCCAACACCAAACCCTGCCTACTATGATGATCCCGACCAAGGTAGTGATGAATAGGAAAAGGCAAGTAGATGATAGGATTTGATTAATGTGTTCTTGTCTAATCAACCAAACCTAACCAAGGAGAGGTTGAATTGGACAATAGGTAACAGTTACTTGGCACATATGGTAGCCGACCAAGCCCCATGGTGAAATTCGACCTTCACCTTTACAAAAGGGCGGGAAAAACCTAAGTAACTATCTTGCACGTGATTCACTAATTGTAGTTATGTTATCTTGGGTAATTAAGGCAACAAACCATGGGGAACATAATTCCCAAGTTGTTCCCGAAATTGAGCATTTTTTTGTATTCTAGTTAGCATTTATTTTATGTTGTTTTTTAATCACAAACCTCCCCTTTTTAGAGATTTTAGTTATAGATACTAGAAATGATTAGTAGTGAAATCTTGTAGTCAAGCCATGTATTCCTTATGGATCGACCCTAACCTCGGTTATGTTAATTACTGATAGCAACTGCTTTCTTATTTGAGCGTGACTATCATTAGTCAACAACTACAAGGATGTAGTGATGGCCAAAAGATGGTAGGAATAGACCCATGAAATCTATGCCCCAAACATCAAAGATTTCCACCTCTAAGATATTGTTCAGGGGTATCTCATGCCTTCTGGATATGGTGCAGGTCTTTTGACAAACATCATAGACCTTCACGAACTATATAGCATCTTAAAAGAGAGTAGGCTAGAAGAAACCTGATTACAGCACTTTGTGAGTTGTCCGCTCACCTCCATGATAGCCCCATAAGGAGAGGCATGACACCTCTCTAAGATCTTCTCTGTCTCTGCCTTAGGAACACATCTTCTTACCATTCAGTCTGCCCCTTGTTTGAAGAGATATGGCTCATCCAGATATAAGCCTTTGCATCATGATCCAGCCCCTATCTTTGCTGATATGTAGTATCTGGAGGAAACACACCACTAACTAAATGATTTACTATATTAGCATACCAAGGTAGTTGTTCTACTTCCAATGCCAACTGTTGCTCATTGGGGAACTCTTCTTTTATCTGTATTTACTCACCTATGTGAGCATCATTCTCTAACCGGGACAAGTGATAACCAATCTAGTTCTTACACTCTTTGCGATCCTTAATCTCAATATTGAACTCTTAGAGCAACACGATCCATCTAATCAGGCAGGGCTTAGCATCCTTCTTGTTGAACAAGTACCTTATTGCAGCATGGTCTGTGAACACAATAATATTGGTGCCTATTAAGTATGATTTGAACTTGTCAAATACATATACTAGTGCCAGCAACTTTTTCTCAGTAATGGTGTAATTGTCTTGAGCGGCATCAAGAGTCTTGCTAGCATAGTATATGTGAAGTAGATGACAGGATTCGGTTGATGTGTTCCCATCTAATCGACCAAACCTGACCAAGGGGAGGTTGACTGGGACAATAGGTAACGATTACTTGACACACCATGGTAGCCGACCAAGCGTCATGGTGAAATTCAATATTCACCTTCACAAGAGGGTTGGAAGAACCTAATTTACTGTCCTGCATGCGATTCACTAATCATAGTTATGTTGTCTAGGGTAATTGAGCCAACAAACCATGGGGAACACAATTCCCAAGTTGTTCCCAAAATTGAGCATTGTTCCGTATTCTAGTTAGCATTTATTTTATGTTGTTTTTGAATAACAAAAAATAACCCCCTTTTAGAGATTTTAGTTATAGATACTAGAAATGATTAGCAGTGAAATCATGTAGTCAAACCCTGTATTCCCTATGGATTCAACCCTAAAATCAGTTAGGCTAATTATTGATAGCGACCGCTTTCTTATTGGAACGTGACCATCATCATAAAATTATGGAGCCGTTGCCTGGGAATAGGACTAGGTTTGATTTGATTTCACTATTAGTTAATTCTAGTGTTGATTTCTAGAATCTTATGTATTTTACTTTTGTCATTTGTTTTTGTGTTTAAATTTACTTACAGGGTGTGCCAGGTTGTATGCCCAACACAAGGAGTCAAGGTGAACCTTTAGCTCCGATAAATTTGGAGATCCATAGACTTTTCAGAAGAATGGCTCAAATGAACAAAGATATTGCGATTGAGGAGGAGATAAATCTGAATGATGAGGATATAAGAGGAGAGGAGAATCCACCAAGGGATAAAAGACCACAACTTAGAGACTTCAATGGGAACGCTTATGGTTGGAAACAATACCAACTGAACCCTATGGCGATGGATGTGACTGGCTCTATAGTACTGCCCCCTCTACCGACAGATGCTAAGTTCGCAGTCTCAAGTGAATTACTCCAGATACTCCAAAACCATGGCTTATTCACAGGGCTACCCTCAAAGGATCCCCACCGTCATCTCCAAAATGTTGTCTCTGTGTAAAAAAGTGTCATGGGGACACAAAATATTTCCATTAATGCTGTTAGATTGAGGGTGTTTCCATTGTCATTGACTAGCAATGCAGCCATATGGTTGTCTAAACTTCCTCCGGGTACCATCACAAGTTGGGCTGAGCTACAGAGGGTGTTCCTCAAAAGATATTTCACAAGATCAAAGAAACTGAAGATGAAGGACCAAATTAACAACTTTGAGCAATTTCCTAGAGACTCTCTTAGCACCACATAGGAGAGATTCACCAAATACTTAAGAATGGTCCCCGATCATAAGATTATTGATGATACTTTGGTCAAGATCTTTTATAGAGCACTTGACGATAACAGCAAAGCATGTGCCAACACGATCATGGGCGATGTTTTTCTTGATCAACCATCTGAACTTGTCGCTGAGAGAATGGAACAAGTGGTAAAGACCAACCGAGCATGGGGCCAAAGTGAGAGGGGTACAACAAAGAGCTCTTGTGCGATTACCACAAATAATGGGCAAGCAAAGGTAAATAAAGAGATCATAGAACAACTTGCGCAACTCCATATGAGCATAGACTTGGTTTTAAAACAAAATCAAGCAAGTGTGCAAGTGGTAACCAATCAACTCCAAAAGACTCAAGTTTATGATGATCAATTCTTTGATAAGGATGCATGCTTTGTGAGCAACCAAGAGGCGGATTTCCGAAACAACCACCAAGGATCAAACTCGGATTATTGGAGACAAGGTTCCGGGAATCAAGGTCAAAACTTCAATCGAGAAGGGGCATACAGAGATAATAGGGGTGGATACTATGAAAGAAAGAGAGAGTGTCAGACGCAGAATGGGGTAGAAGAGAAAGCTATAGAAATGGTCCCTATATACCACCACATAACCATGATGTCGGATCAAGTAGTCCAAGGATTGAAGAAATGTTTGATAAATTATTGAAGAGGGTGGATCACTATGACGAGACTTTGAAAGGGATGAAGACCGATACTTTAAGCATAAATCAGAAAATAGAATCTCACTCCGTGGCAATCAAGCAACTTGAACAACAATTTGGACAAATGTCTTCACATTTGAACCAACGCCAAAAGGGCACTCTATCCAGCAATATGGTCCAAAAGACTAAAAATGAAGGGCATTGCATAGCAGTGATGATGAGGAGTGGCAAGAGCACAATAGATCCCTCTATGCAAAAGGTGAAGAATAGGAACCATAAGAAGAGAATGAATGAAGGAACCCAAGCATGCAACGCAGAAGAGCGATCCAAAAAGTATAAAACCTTTCCTAGGCCCCCTCTTCCTTTCTTTTAAAGGCTTGGAAAGAGAAAGGAGGAAGGTAAGTTTGAACAATTTTTGGCAATGCTTAAAAAATTATCAGTAGATCTTCCTTTTAGTTGAGGCCCTTGAAAGGATGCCAGGACATGCCAAGTGGATGAAGGATCTAGTAAAAAAGAAGATAAAAGTGTCAAAACCTCTCTAGAGATATTCAGTGCTATGGTGCCATCACTACAAAGTTATTGGTACAAAAGCGCGAAGACTCAGGTGCATTCACCATACCATGCACTGTAGGAGAAGTAGCATTTGCTAAAGCACTATGTGATTTGCGAGCTAGCATCAATTTAATGTCTCTCTCCATATTCAAAAAGCTAGGTTTGGGAAGCCTTGTAACAATGATGCGGTTGTTCATAGTAGACAGAACAATCAAGAAGTTTGTGGGGATTTTGTATGATATATTAAATTTAATGCCTCTCTCCATATTCAGAAAGCTTGGTTTGGGAATCCTTGTCCCTACAAAGATGCAATTGTTGGGGATTTTGTATGATATGTTGGTAAAGGTAGACAAATTTATATTTCCTGTAGATTTTGTTATACTTGACTATGAAGTTGATTTTGCAATTCCAATCATTTTGGGAAGACCATTCTTAGCCACAAGACGAGCATTAGTAGATATGGAGAAGAGTCTACTCACTTTCAAGCATAGTGAGAAAGCAGTGATGTTTAAAGTGGGTCAGCAGGATGAGAAGAGTTCGGAGTTCCAAGTCATCTCAATGATTTCATTTGATGAGGAAGATGAAGCCAAAATTCCTATAAAATTGAGGCTTGGTGTTTATCCTCTGGCAGTCATGTTGATGAACTTTGAGGGTGACAACATTCCTGATTATGAGGAAATAATAAATGCTCTTGGAGTGTCATTTAGGCCAAGGTGGCAAGCAAGGTTGGAGTTGGATTTATGCAACAGGGAGACACCACATACAAACCCTTCTATATAAGTGTCACCAGAGCTAGAGTTAAAGGCATTACCAGCATATCTGAAATACGCCTACTTGGGAGAGAATAGTACATTACCTGTCATCATTGTAACAGATTTAAGAAAAGCTCAAACAAAAGCCCTAGTCTCAGTTCTTAAGCAGTTCAAGAGAGCCATTAGATGGACAGTTGCAGACATTATTGGCATTCCCCCTGGGATATGCTCTCACAAGATTAAGTTAGTCAAAGATTACAAATCGAGTATTGAGCATCAAAGGCAACATTATCAGCATTCCCACCGGAATATGCACTCATAAGATTGAGTTAGTCAAAGATTACAAATCGAGTATTGAGTATCAAAGGCGGCTGACCCCCCAATGCAAGAGGTTGTGAGGAAAGAAATCATCAAGTGGCTAGATGCGGGAGTAATCTACCCGATTGCTGACAGTGAATGGGTAAGTCCAGTGCAGTATGTTCCAAAGAAGGGAGGTATCATATTGGTGCCTAATACAAAGAACGAGTTAATCTCCTTGAGACCAGTCACCAGATGGAGAGTGTGCATAGATTATAAAAAATTAAATGCTTCCACTGAGAAGGACCACTTTTCTATGCCCTTCATGAATCAGATGGTCAACAGAATGGCAGAAAAGAGATGGTATTGTTTCCTTGATAGATAATCCGAGTACAATCAAATTGTTATTGCACCTGAGGATCAGGAGAAGACAACGTTCACATGTCCCTATGGTACTTTTGCATTTAAGCGAATGCCATTTGGACTTTGCAATAATCCAGCCATATTTTAGAGATGCATGATGTCTATCTTTTCGGACATGGTTGAAGCACTATTGAGGTATTCACGGATGACTTCAGTGTCGTTGGCCAGTCTCTTGAAAAATGTCTTTTGCATTTGCATGATGTGTTACAAAGATGTGTTGAGAGTCACTTGATGCTAAACTAGGAGAAATGTCATTTTATGGTCAAAAAGCGCATCATGCTTGGTCATAGAATTTTGGGCAAGGAATTAAGGTGGATAAAGCAAAAATTAAGGTGATAGAAACATTTTCACCACTAATCTCGGTAAAAGGTATCAGAAGTTTCTTAGGCCATATTGAATTTTATCGTCATTTCATAAAGGAATTCTACAAGATCTCATAACCCTTATGTAAGTTGCTAGAAAAGATGTCATGTTTGTATTTGATGATGCATGCATGCATGCCTTCGAAGAATTAAAAAGAAGGCTAACCACAACAACCATTATTGTAGCTCCAAATTAGTCAAAACCATTTGAGCTAATGTGTGATGCGAATAGAGTGGCAATCGGCATGCCATTGGAGCAATGAAGAGAGAGAATCTTACACCCAATCTATTATGCTAGCAAAGCACTGAATGTAGCTCAAAAGAATTACACCATGACCGAGCAAGAATTGCTTGCATTTGAAAAATTACATTCGTACTTGTTGGGAGCTAAAATGATTATGCACACAGACTATGCAGTGCTCAAATATCTGATGGCAAAGAAGAATGCAAAGCCAAGATTGATTAGGTGGGTACTTCTCATGTAGGAATTCAATTTTGACATAATTGATAGAAAAGGGTCAGAAAACCAGGTAGTTGATTACCTTTCTATGGTGAAATTTGATGATGGGCTGGACATAAATGACTCATTCCCTAATGAAAGAGTTCTGGCAGCGTCACATGATCTTATACCTTGGTTTGCAGACTATGCTAACTATTTGGTGAGTGATATAGTGCCCTTTGATTTAAACACTTATCAACATTGCAAGTTTATACATGATGTAAAGAGGTTCTTCTGGGATGAGCCATATTTATTTCGCATCTATGCTGATGGGATCATCTATATATGTGTCCCAGAAGTAGAGATGATGAGCATTCTTGAAGCATGTCACTCTTCATTGGTGGGTGGCCATCATAGTGGAGCTCGAACTACTTACAAGGTGCTGCAGTATGGCTACTATTGGCTATCTATTCATCAAGATGCACATGACTATGTAAGGTCGTGTGATAGATGTCAAAGTGAGGGCGGAGTTTCATGAAGGCACGAACTTCCCCTGAATCCTATTTTGGTCATCGAACTGTTCGATGTTTGGGGCATTGATTTAATGGGACCATTTGTTAGCTCGCATGGTAACAAGTATATTCTGGTTGCAGTTGATTATGTCTCTAAGTTGGTGGAGGTCGTAGCTCTAATGAACAATGAGGGTAAGAGTGTTACAAGATTTCTCTAAAAAAGTTTTCTTTCCAGGTTCGGTACGCCTCGGGCAATTATTAGTGATAGAGGTTCTTATTTCTGCATTCAATTGTTCAAAGCCCTCCTTGAAAGATATAATGTTAAGCACCGTATGGCAATCCCGTATCATCCCCAAACTAGTGGGCAAATGGAAGAATCGAATAGGGAAATAAAGCAAATCTTTTCCAAAATAATGAATATACATCATACTAATTAGTCAAGGAGGTTGGATGATGCTTTATGGCCCTACTGCACTGCCTTCAAAACTCCCATCAGAATGTCTTCTTATCAACTGGTGTTTGGAAAGGCCTGCTACTTACCAGTTGAACTTGAACACAAAGCATTATGGACATTGAAGAAACTGAATATAGATTGGCATGAAGTTGCAATCTCTAGGTTAATGCAAGTAAATGATCTTGATGAGTTTAGACTATGAGCCTATAAGAGCTCCACCTTGTACAAACAATGAATGAAGGTTCAGCATGATCGCAGAATTGAAGATCGCCAGTTTGCTCTGGGAGACATCGTGTTGCTTTACAACTCAAGGATAAGGTGGTTTCCTGGAAAACTCAAATCTAAATGGATGGAGCCTTTTAGAGTTATGCGTGTTTTTAGCCATGGTGCTATCGAGTTAGAGAGTAGGGATGGCAAAGCTTTCAAAGTCAATGGACAAAGGGTAAAAAAGTATATGGGAGATATGGTAGAGGTCAAAACAGTGGAAGATTGGGACCTTCAAGAGGAATTAATGTAAAAACTTCTTGCTATGCCATGACATTAAACCAGACGCTTCCTGGGAGGCAACCCAAGGTACGCCCCTTGCATCTTTTTGTTTTTATCTTTACTTTGAGGACAAAGTATCATCTTTTGGGGGGTGGTGGAAGTTATGGATTAAGGTGAAGTCTGAGTAGCATCAAGTCCATAACTTTTCCTATTTTTTATCCCAAGTTTTTCTTACCATGTTTCTTTTTTCTTGTGAATGTTTAATTTTCTGTTGAATCAGTATGTCTTAGGAAGTATAGATAATTTGTTGGTGAAGTCTGAGTAGCCTCAAGTCCATAACTTTCCCTATTTTTGATCCCAAGGTTTTCTTGCCGTGTTTCTTTTTCCTTGTGGATGTTTGATTTTCTGTTGAACCGGCATGTCTTAGGAAGTATAGATAATTTGTAAATGTATAGTAATAATATCTTTTGGCATATATATAGTTCTTAGATTTTCTTTAAACTTTTGATGCAAAATTGGGTACTCCTCAAAATTTTTGAGGTTGTGATTATTGATGCATTCATACATTTTTGGTGTATATGGCAATGTTTGTTCTAATATTGTGAAGGTAAGCTGAGACTGAAAGCATGACCTGTGAGTCTATACTTGATTGTGGATGCAAGTGTCATATGTGTGTGAGATTATTTTGACGCATTCATGGATCATTGTATGGACTCAGAACTTGCCCTAGTACTCTAAGATTGGTTTGGTGAATTGGTTGATTCAGAAGTGATCTTAGGCCTTTGATTTGATAGTAAGCCCACTTTTACCTAAATGACCTACCAAATGAACTAGTGAATCCCTTGTTCCAAATGTTTGAGTTTCTCATGTACTCATATATTTTTTTCTTAACACCTTGATAACCTCACCTCGTTTGATGAAATACCCTTATATTGGCCCTGATCTATCCTTGAGCATGTGACCCTTGATTGAGGCTAAACGCCTAAGTTGAGGGTGGCTGAATTGGTGGCCCTAGTTTGAGGCATAGATATTGTGTACTTCATTTTAGGCTAAAATCCTAAGTTGAGGGTGGCTCTTATTGTGGTAAAGTAATAAAAATAAGATAGTTAGTTGAGGTGAAATGAACGAAAATGAATAATCATGAGCAGGGAGAAGAAAAAGAAAGAAAAAGAGTGCCTTAAGTTGAAAAGATTAGAAAAAAAATGAGTTCAAAATGAAGGCACAACTGAAGAGTGGAAGAATAAGCCTAGGAAAAGCTTTAAAGGGGGAAATAAGGGAGGAGTTGGTGAAAGGGTTGGAGTATGAAAGCAAAAAGTGTTGGTAAACACGGTTCAAGGATAGCTTATAGTCACTATTTGCCCGAAATACCATACCAAAGCCCCCTGAGCCTATGTTACAAGCCAATAAGTCCTAAAGTGATCCCAATCCACTTTTGAACCAAATCAAAAAATGAGTATAGGGGCAAACTTATGGTGTTAGTCATTATGCATGAATTTCAATTGTGAGAGTGAGAATGCATCCTCAGTCCCTGATTTCTGAATGTGCTTGAGTGAGTATAATGGACTTCTTTCTAGTGAGGGCATTTGCACTACTTGATTAGCATATGACTATGCCAGTGATTATGGAAGGTTGATGCTCCTTAACTTATCATGGTTGGATTGCTAAGTATCCCATTATGTTCCTGTTTGCTAAATAATTTTACAATCCTGTTTTGAAAATGGTAGTTGGGTACCTGAATTAGAGAAGTTGATATATATGCCATTAGTCTAGTTGCTATGTATTTCTCTTTATCTGTGTAGATTGAATCATCGCTTGAGGACAAGCAACAATTCTAAGTTGAGGGTGTTGTTGTATTATCATCTGTGTTGAGGACAAGCAAGCAATCTGTGTTGTATTATGACAACACATTTGGTGCCTAAAACAAGGGATTTTATGAGTTCTCAAAGTGACTTTTTAGTGTTTTAATGTGTTTTTGTGTTAATCTTGCAGAAAAATTAGGTTGGCATGATTTTCAAGAAAAATTACAGATTTTGCTGAAGCATAGTCCATCGAGCCCACCTACAAGTTGTAGCTCACACTATGAGTCATAGGTTGTGTCATTACAGGAATCAAAGACCAAAAATTAGAAATTTTCCAAGTGAAGGTCACTCCTATGAGTCCAGCCTATGAGTCGTAAGACACTCTACGACTCGTACAGGTGGACTCGTAGCAAGAATCAGAGAGCCAAAATGTTGGACCAAAAACTGAAGACCAAGACTACGAGATCAACATATGAGTCATAGCCCAAGCAACGAGTCGTACCTATAGGTCATACCAGTTCAGTCCAAGATGCCAAGATTCTGATATGAGACCCTGATTACGACTCGCAGGTTCTCCTATGAGTCGTAACTGCGAAACTTATCAGCTGCCAACTATCTTTTTTGTACAAATTTTAGTGTTATTTTGTCACACTATATATAATTTTTAAGTTAGGTTATTTTGAAGGAGGCGACCAGAGACACTACTCCAAGATATTTTTGAAGCTTTTCTTAGGTTTTAGAGTAGATTATTTGTTCTTTCTTGAAAAACTCATTTTGGGAAATTGCAAATCTTGCTTTGTAGCATTGTTAATCAATCAAGCTTGTGGGTTTGCAACTTGGGGTGCCTAACAACTCTCAACTATGTCTCTTATTTGCATTTTTATGTGTTTTGCTTTAGCGATGAGTAGCTAAGCACCCATAACTTGGGGTTGTGAGAACCATGGGTAGTTGACTTGAAATGACCTAGGTTTTGTGCATATTTATGATCAGGGTTTTGCATGTATTATTTATTTCCCTTCATGATTAATGTTGTTCGGTAGTGGCCAACACTAAACCCTACGTACTATCACATTTATATGTATTGTCTATTTCCCTTCATGATTAATATTGTTTGGTGGTGGCCAACACCAAACTTTGCCTACTATCACGATCCCGACCAAGGTAGTGATGAATAGGAAAAAGGAAGTAGATGATAGGATTCAGTTGATGTGTTCCCATCTAATCGACCAAACCTAACCAAGGGGAGGTTGACTGGGACAATAGGTAATAGTTACTTGGCACGCCATGGTAGCCGACCAAGCGCCATGGTGAAATTTGAGCTTCACCTTTACAAGAGGGCTGGAAGAACCTAAGTAACCATCCTGCATGTGATTCACTAATCATAGTTATGTTATCTAGGGTAATTGAGTCAACGAACCATGGGGAACACAATTCCTAAGTTCTTCCCAAAATTGAGCATTTTTCCATATTCTAGTTAGCATTTATTTTATGTTATTTTTGAATCACAACACCTCCCCCACTTTTAGAGATTTTAGTTATAGATACTAGAAATGATTAGTAGTGAATCCTATAGTCAAGCCCTGTATTCTCTGTGAATCGACCCTAACCTTGGTTAGGTTAATTACTGATAGCGATCGCTTTGTTATTGGAGCGTGACTATCATTAGTCAACTACTACGAGGATGTAGTGATGGCCAAAAGATGGTGGGAATAGACCTATGAAATCTATGCCTTAAACATCAAAGATTTCCACCTCCAAGATATTGTTCATTATTCAGGGGCATCTCATGCCTTCTGGATATGGTGCCGGTCTTTTAACAAGCATCATAGACCTTCACGAACTGTATAGCATATTTGAAGAGAGTTGGCCAGAAGAAACCTGATTGCAGCACTTTGTGAGCTATCTGCTCGCCTCTATGATAGCCCCATAAGGAGAGGCATGACACCTCTCTAAGATCTTCTGCATATCTGCCTCAGGAGCACATCTTCTTACCATTGGGTCAGCCCCTTGTTTGAAGAGATATGACTCATCCAGATGTAAGCCTTTCCATCATGAGCCAGCCTCTGTCTTTTTTGATATGTAGTATGTGGAGGAAACACACCACTAAGTAAATGATTTACTATATCTGCATACCAAGGTAGTCATTCTACTTCCAATGCTAGCAACTGCTTATTGGGGAACTCTTCTTTTATCTGCATTTGCTTACCTATGTGAGCATTATTTTCCAACTGGGATAAGTGATAAACAATCTGGTTCTCACATCCCTTGCGATCCTTAATCTAAATATNNCTAGATCACACAAACTTCTTGCATTCACAATCTGGTTCTCACATCCCTTGCGATCCTTAATCTAAATATCGAACTCTTGGAGCAACACGATCCATATAATCAGGCAAGGCTTAGCATCTTTCATGTTGAACAAGTACCCCACTACAGCATGGTTTGTGAACACAATAACGTTAGTGCCCACTAAGTATGATCTGAACTTTTCAAACGCATATACTAGTGCCAGTATCTCTTTCTCAGTAACAGTGTAATTGTTTTGAGCTGCATCAAAAGTCTTGCTAATATAGTATATGGAGTAGAACAGTTTCTCTCTGTGCTGCCCCAAAACTGCATCCACTTTTGTATCACTAGCATCGCACATGAGCTCGAATGATAGCCCA
>DF358415.1:72788-85451 GCA_000787875.1 Solanum virginianum
GCTCGAATGAGAGCTCCCAATCTGGTTCTATTAGTATTGGAGCCTCAACCAGCTTCTTCTTCGATAACTCAAAAGCCTGCAAACAAGAAGCATCAAAGTTAAAGGGTACCTCTTTGTCCAGGAGGGTGCACAATGGCTTTCCAATTTTGAGAAGTCCTTAATAAATCTGCGATAGAACCCCGCATGTCCTAAAAAGCTTCAGACTCCCTTAACTGACACCAGTGGAGGTAACTTTTCTATCATCTCAGTTTTCACTCTTTTCACCTCTAAATTGCGTTTTGATACCTTGTGCCCCAAGATTATTCCCTCCTTAACCTAAAACTATTATTTTTCTCAATTAAGAATGAGGTTAGTCTCCTTACATCTTGTTAACACTCTATCTGTATTTTCCTGACACATATAAAAGCACTCACCAAAGACAGAGAAATCATCCATGAACGCCTTTACAAAGTTCTTCACTATGTCATGGAATATGGCCATCATGCACCTTTAGAAAGTGGTTGGTGCATTGCACAAACCAAAGGGCATGTGTTTGAAAGCATAGGTTCCATATGGACATGTGAAGGTCGTTGTCTCTTGGTCTTTGGGTGCAATGGTGAATTGGTTTTACCTCGAGTATCCATCTAGAAAGCAGTAGTATTCTTGCTCAGCAAGTCTGTCTTGCATTTGATCAATGAAGGGCACTGGGTAGTGGTCTTTTTGGGTGGCGTCATTCAACTTCTTATAATCCATATTGTAGATAAGCCACCCTGTCACTGTTTTGGTTGGGATCAACTCATTCTTGTCATTGATAGCAATTGCCATCCCTCCCTTCTTAGGTACACATTGTACTGGACTCAGCCACTTGTTGTCAGAGATGGGGAAGATAATCCCCACATCCAACCACTTGATCACTTTCTTCTTCACTACCTCTTTTATGATTGGACTTAATCTTCTTTGTGGTTGGGCCACTAGTTGTTGACCTTCTTCCATGAAAATCTTGTGCATACATAGGGCTAGACTAATGTCATGGATGTCTGACATTTATCAACCCATTTCTCTCTTTCACTTCTTTAGAACAGCCACAACAATATCCACCTGGGCTGCAGTCAATGAAGCAAACAAGATTACAGGTAAAGTATTATTTTTACCAAGAAATTCATACCTGAGATGTGAAGGCAATGGCTTCAACTCAATCTGAGGAGCTTCTTCAACTGAGGGTTTGGATAGTGGTGTCAATACCCTGTTTGATGGCTCAACTACTTTCTTAAGCATGTTGACAATGTGAGTGTTCAACACACTTTATATTTCTCTGGCCTCGGCATCATCCACTAGCCTTTGATTCAGTAATACTCTAGCTAGTGGGTCTATGATCTCAACTTGACTAACTGCAGACACAGTGTCTATCACTGTGATGGCTGCCAAATTTTCGTATGTAGTCGGCAACTTCATTGCTTTGAAGATATCAAATACCTTGAATTTATCATGGGCTCTCATAGTGAGCCTCCCTGCTGCAAGATCAATCAATGCCCCTCTTGTAGCTAGGAATGGGTGCCCAAGGATGAATGGGACCTCAGGGTCTGGTTCAAAATCTAAGATGACAAAGTCCACAGGAAAAATAAGGGATCCCACTTGGACTAAGACATTCTCAGTCACACCATCTGGCCTTGCCACAGAATGATTCGCCAATTGTAAGACAATGGGGTTGGGCTTCAATCTCCCAAGCCCTAACTTCAAGAATAGAAAACTGGTCGTGAGGTTGATGCTTGCGCCTAGATCACACAAACTTCTTGCATTCAGACAGTTCCCAATGGTTACCTGTATAGTAAAGCTCTCAGGATGCCTCAACTTAGCTGGCAAGTGAGATCTATTAAGAATCCTAGAGCTACAAGCCTCCGTGAGTGCCACAGTCTCATACTCAACCAACTTGTTCTTGTTGGCAACAATGTCCTTCACATATTTGGCATACTTTGGGATTCCCTACAAAACATCAATCAAAGGTAAGTTAATTTGTACCTATTTTAGCAACCCGGTGAATTTCTTAAAACAATTATCCTCCTTCTTCCTCATCTTTTGTGGAAATGGAGAGGGGGTTTAGGCATTGGAGCTGCCTCATTAGTACTTGAGCTGGGAATGCTAACCTCATTATTTTGTGTAGTGCTTTGAACAGTCCCATCCTTCTTCTTTGGGGCCAACTCAGTCAAGGGTCTCCTATTTCTCATGTTGACTACATTAACTTGCTTTGAGTTGGGGTCAGTGGTACCTGGCAGGCCTCCCTGAGGCCTAGAGTTTATAGAGCTAGCCAACTACCCTAACTATTTCTCCAAGTTCTAGAGACTCTGCTTGTTCCTATGAATATCCTCTTCTTTTCTATTCTGGTTTGCTAGAATTTGCCTCAGCACCTTACTATCAGTCATATTGTTTGGGTTAGCCTGCTTTGTTGACTATTGCATTTGCTAATTGTGGTAAGCATTTCTACCTTGTGGTCTCTGCTAAGGTAGCCCCTGATTTTGCTGATTACTACCCCAAAAGAAGCTAGGGTAGTTCCTCCAATTCAGATTATATGAGTTCCCGAAGCCTTGATATCCACCTTTATTGGCATAACTCACAAAGTTTACTGCTTCTGGATTAGTTCTACAGAACTCAGTAGTGTATCACCTCCCCCATAAATATCACACCAACCATTATGTTGTTGTACCATATTGACTGGGGTTGGTTGTTGACCCATTGCTACTAATGCTTGTTACTGCTGACCCAATACCAAATTGTTGAAGTGAGTAGTTATCATGTTTTGCATGGCTAACATCTGAGCTGCAGGGCAATTATAACACTAATCTCCAACACACCAGCATGCTTTTGGACCACCGATCGGTTTGCTCCTCCATTCCATTTTGGGGTTCCTTGTGCAATCCGATTGAGAAGAGCATACAATTCATCGTATGTCTTTTCCAATGCCTGTCCACCTACAGTTTAATCAAGGAGAATCTTGGTGATGGGTTCCAATCCTTCAATGAAGGTATGGACCAATACCCCGTTAGCTTGACAATGATGAGGACAATTTATCAGAAGAGTTTTAAACCTGTCCCAAGCTTGATACAAATTTTCTCTAATCTTTTGCTTGAAGCTCAGAATTTCACTCCAGAGCTTGGCTATCTTGCCAGGTGAGAAGAATCTCTTGAGGAACTTCTAGGCAAGACTATCCCAAGAAGTGATAGAGTTAGGTGGCTCAATTTGCAGCCACCTTCGTACTTCCCCCAACAGTGAGAGGGGGAACAAGGTCATCCTCACATAGTCTCTGTTCATATCTGCGAGGATGAAAGTATCAGCAATCCTCTAGGAAGTTTTGGAGATGAACCTATAGGTCTTTATGTGGTAGCCCTGTGAACTGTTCAATAAAGTGTAGTAACTGGACCATGTTCTACTTAAGTTTCCACCAACCACCGGGCTTTGGCTTAACAAAGCAGTTAGTGACATTAGTGGTTCTCGGGATTGCCACATCCCGAATTGGCCTCAGTGCTAGTGGTTTAGGTGCTAGTGGTGCAGGTGTATTTTCATCTGCCATTTTCTCTCTAACAAGAACAGTTTCCTCTTTATTATTCTTTCGATCCTCCTGTTCAATGAGTTCAATCAGCGGGGTTTGGAATAAGACCCTTGCTCTTCTCTTCGATAGAAGAAAACAAGAATCATGATCTTCCAATTTAGTGACCAATTACATGCAAAACAACACAACTAAGATCAAATATAGCGAACACCACAAAACAAAATAATTGAGAAATTCAACCAATTTACTTCAAATCCCCGGCAACAGCGCCAAACACTTGTTGCTCCCTAGTGCTTGCAAGTATACGTGATTTAACAAGTAATATAGTGACCCTGATTAAGGGGTTGAGATGTCGAACCCAAGGAATTTAAATGAAACTAGAAACAGTCCATGCTATCATGTTTGAAGTGGTTTTAGTAAAACTATTGAGAGATTTATACAAAGATATTAAATAACTAATTTACTTCTAATATAATTTGGTTTTTATTGTTAAAATATCAATTAACGAGCAATTCAAGGATTGTAACCTTAACGACTTCATTTAGTCTTAAAGTTTCCACCTATGTCTTGGTTCCTGACTACTAATTCACGAGGTTAAAATTACCTAAACAGGACTACACGCCTCTACCTGCCTACCATTATTGATTGCCTACTACATTGTTGAGCGAGGATAGACAGACAAATAAAAGTGTTTTAACGTTATCTTCCCGCATTATGAACCAAGCGAGGTATAAGGGTAGTTGTCACGGGTTTCCTTTACACGAATCAACCTAGTTTCCTAGTCGAACAAACTCCCTATATTACTATGTTCTATTCACTCCAACATCTCTCAAATTCAAAGTGAACAACTAATTTACCCCCTTTTGGCTAGACTATGAAGCATATATAAAAGTAATACATGAGTAGTCAAAAGAAACCCTTTCATAGATGTCAAAATTCAAGAACTAAACATTGTCTATAGTTACAACCCTAGAATATTGATACTTAGCCACTTATAGTAACTATGTACATCATAAATGAACTAGAAAATATTAACAACCAAGAAATAATGATGGAACTAACCAAATTCACCTTAAAGAAAGGTTTATAGTCGTCTCCCTAAGTTCTAGTGTAAAAACCAATATGAAAACCTAAAGTTTTTGACAAAATATAACTTAAAATCCTATAACTCAATTTTTCTTTAGCAATCCTCAGATCTGTGACGTGGACTTCTTGTCCTGACTGGGTTCTCACTTATTTTGCTGACTGGACCATCTTGGCCAACTTTTGTACAAGTTCGCGACGAGGACTGTGCCTCTTTTTCTGCTTTGCACTTTTTTTTCTTCCTTTTTCAGCTTGCACAACTTTACCACAGGTCTGCGATGCACACTTGAGTATTTTTCTGATTCAACTGACTTTTATCCTTTACATTCTGGGTTGTGTTCTTCCTTTAGGTTTGAGTGTGTCTACGGGCTAGCATAATTCAATCAAAACTTGTAAAGACACAACCAAACAATGCACTTGGCCCTAGATTAGTAAAATAAGAGAAATTAAGCTAAAACCACCTAAATTCTATTAAATTACCCTCTAATTAGGCTCCAGTTATGGATATTTTTGGCTAATTCGGCGTATAAATACGCCTAAGATCTTAGAGGTTTAGCCAAGATATAGGAGCTATCCTTATGATGATGATTAATGTTCTAAATATTTATGGGACGGGTTAGTAGAATTCCCCTCCATTGCTTTAAAAGGCTTATGGGATGGGTTAGTAGAATACCTCTCCATTAATGAATTTCATGATTCGTGCCTATGATTATTCTGTGAGAGTTTACTTAGCACCGAGTAAACCTTAGGATGGATGTGGAAGCTTCCCGTTAGAAGAGTCGTGAGACCATTAGTAAAATCTTATTATCCTATAACTATGTGTCATCGTAGGAAATAGAAATCACCCACTAGTAGAAATTGATTTCTAGACCAACCGATAGTAGAGGTTGCTTAATTCCAAGGCTTTAGTGGATCCACTTTGGCATCTTAGGAGGTTGCCTTGGCAAGTGACTTCCCCCTTTCTTCCAGTGTAGGGGAAACATCAGGACTCCATGACTTAACTCACATGGTTTATGTTGGTTAGAGGTTGCTCTGCATATGTTCAAGTTCTCCTCATGTTCCCAAGAGGTCCTCTTATGATAAATTAAATGGTTCCTTTATGTTATGTCCAAAGGTTATTTAAAGTTCCTATGATTCATTGTTTCACCAGTTCAAATGGTATTTTTCCTAAAGATACATGATGATGTCTATAAGTGTGTAAGGTAGTCTCCATTATGATTACCAATGTTCTTTGCAGAATAAAATAGTCTTTTATGTAAAGTGATGTACTGTTCACCCAAGAATATTAATACTTTAATTATGTATGACATCGTGCATTTCTCACTAATTTAAGTTTGTGTGACCTATCTTGCATTCAAGTAAGGGTAAGTTCCTTATTTCTCATGTGCATTATTCATGTTCTATGGTGAGAGTAAAATGTCTAAATGATCACCCATTTGTATATTCCAAATTTATATAATTTGTTTATTCTCGATTATGTTCATCGATGCATCCTACTATGTTCTTTCTAAAGTTGTCCTTTATGTTTAAATAATATTAGCCTGATTACGGTTACTAATGCCTTTGTAAATGTATCCTTTTTCATCACAAGAGTTAGCATGAATCATTCCATTATTTATTTTCATGTCATGCATTGCATACCTACATACCAGTATATTTCAAGTACTGACATATACTTCTATACCTGCATGATTTAACCATGCAGGGATCGACACTCATCGATATCCTCTACGTGGTTAGCTTTGGATCATTGAAAGAAGAGAGTTAGTCTCTTGTTTGGGGACAATATCCGATTTCTATCTTACTTATACCGGGGACTTTATTCCACTTTACTTTCTATCAATTGAGGGTAAGCCTTGAACATGTCTTGACCCCGTCCTATTCATGCTTAGAGGTGTTATTGGATACTATGCAATATACCTATAATTTGATGAGATTTCATAGAAACTTATCCCTTGTACCCTATCCCTTATGTGATACTATTTGACACTATCGATAGTGATGGAAAATAATGAAAGTTCCGAGTCCCTATTTCCCCATAGCTTGAGTCCTACTTACCCTCCCCTTAGTACTTGTTTGTTATGTGATTCATGCAAATTTCGTTTCCCCATCTATCCCCATAGCATGAGTCATAATCCCCTATTCCCCTAGAATTATTTGTTAAATATTTGTTTTATATTTCGCAAGCAAGGATGTGTAAATAATATGCTAAGAGACTTGTTTGGATTGCCTTCGGGCTTCCCATTCGCTGTGACGTAGGCTTGGGTCGTGACAGAAAAATCTAATATTTAAATAATAAGTTTAATATAAAAAAATACCTACGAAGGTCTGGCACCAGTCTATTAATGTATTATATTGTTTGTCTTTAGAATGTAACGTATGTTCCATATATATATATATATATTATACACACACTTTAAGTACTTTTTTATTGAAATTTTCTTTATATCTAGTAGGCTAATAAACTTTATACCTTAAGCTCATTTTCTTAAATGTAATCCATGGATCCAAACTCATTTATTCAAAGAAATCATTATGAAATTTACCATAAAATTCTTATAGATTATAAAACTGTTACTTGACAATCCAAAAAATTATAAGTAGCTCTTACAATTAAAAAGGTAATACAAAATTTTAAGATGGAAAAGTCATTCCTAATCGTAGGAAAATAAATTTCTTTTCTAACTATATAGAAGAGTGAGTATAGGCAAAGGTATCAACATGTGTACTTGTGGAAATTTGTTCAATTGATTAAGGACATTTTTGTCATTTCAGTTCGTACCCTATCTCTATTTTATTCCACGTAGTTATTGCACATGGAATCATTTTGCCTCTCTCACCTATCTTCGTCAGATCCTTTCATCCATATCCTCTTCTACTATAACAAAAATAAAATAAAAATTGGGTATTTTTTCCATAGCTCTTCATCTTCAACCTTCATTAAGAAAAGTTTTACAAAGTTAAGGTAGTGATTTGTCATTCTGCTATCTTCCTCTTCAATTGTTATATTTGATTTATAAGGTTTTGATCTTCCTATGTTTCTTCTCGATTTTCTCTTCATCTTGAACTTCTTCCTTTGATTTCTATATTTGGCTAAATATGTTTATAAAGTTTTGATTTTAAATTTAATTCTGTCGGTGCTTTAAAACTTGTTCGCTACTAAGATTGAACTTCTACAGGTCTTAGCTAACCAAACTCTTCTCTATTAAGCTTGCCACCATAGGTACGTTCTCTGTGAATCCTTCGATCTTCCTTCGTTAATCGGCCTAGGACTTATTATTTTACTTCTGTTACTAATTTTATTTTCAATTTTGATTGGAAGTTACTTATTTTCTATGAAATTGGATACTCCGATTCGATACTCAAAGATAATAAGTTACCTTACTTTAATAGGTAAATTATAGCTACTATTTGTGTAATTTAATTTTAGTAGAGACTATAATTTACATCAAGAGCAATTTAAATTTTCGTATGGAGGATTATTATTATATCAGAGAAGCTATATAAGAACTTGCATTAATTCTCTCATTTGCTGTTGGTAATGTGCATAACTTGCATAACTGGTATAACTAATAGCAGGGGAGCAACTGTATAAGAATTTGTAGCAATTCCTTCATCAGCTAGATAATAATATGATCTCTGCTCGTAGGATTGATGGGGATATGTGGCTTGACTTACAGGTTGGTAATCATAAGATATACTGAGATAAGCAAACTTATAATTTTGTGCTAGAAAGTCTTTTACAAATGAACATATTTTAAATATAGAAGTTAAAACTCCAAAGAATTTACAACTCAATGTTTATTATTATACTCATGGGATATATAGTCCTCATAGGAAGGTCATGCATACAGTTGTGTAGGATGGTATTGTCATAGCCTCGAAATATATCTCAGTCCCGTCAAAGAGTAAAAAAATTAATTCTGCATATGCTTTCACCATTACATACTGATATAGTAGTGATATTGATGCAAATGAAAGAAAATCCACTTAAATAAATATATTTTTTCACAAAGAGAGTAAAGACTGCTTAGACAAAAGGATCAACGTCGTTAAAACCTTTCAGAATTTCTGCCACATCTGTGTTAATACGAGACGATTTGGGCATGAATGTGAAATCTACATGAATTTGATCAACTTTCCTTAGATGTTTCAACTACATATGACCAACAAATATAGATTGAGTGGATATTTCGTTGATTTTTAGCTTTACATATATAAATTTATTCAACAAGAAAAGAGGGGACCAATCTTCTTAGATTATTAGTAGACACTCTCTCAATTAAAACAGATGGGGTTGTCTGCTAAGGACGTCAGCATGTTTGATAGATCCACGGGTTTCTCCAATTACTCGTAGTCTTTTGAATTGCTGGTGTCTACCTGATCCAGAAGGTCTTTTCTTATCATTAGACTTGTCTTTGTCATTAGAAGCTTCCTCCAGCTGAACAACCCTTCTCATTAATGGATCAAGAGGATATTCAGCTTCAAGACCTTATTTAACATTGAACCGTTAACATTTTGCAGAATTCCTAATGAAACACGATACTTAAAATTTTATGAATTAATTTGAAATTTTCCTTTTCAATTTTACAGCGTTGAATCAACCAGACTATCTAATTTTGTTTGGAAAATAAAATATTTATTTTTTTCTTTCTGGGCTTTATTGATTTAGTATAGGCAGAATTAAGCATTCTTGAAGCAATCGTTGAGGTGAAGTTCGAGTCTTGTTAGTTGATAAGTTTAGTTTTTTGGATCGAATGAATACATATGATTGACATTACTATCATACATCTACCGTCGCACAAAATTTTGTTTAATTTTAATTTTTTGTCCTCTGTATTTGCCTATACTATTTCTATATTATCTTCCTATTTTCATATTTGATTTTTCAGAGTGTTTTTACTGCAAAGTGAACCTCAGCTTGTTATTTATTTATTTTTTTGCCTGGTCCAGATTTACTGATAGATTTGATAGTGCTTTTTATCATGTAAATGGTAAAGAAGTCCTAATTTGATTTGATGTGCGCGAATTTGATAGGTGTTTTTTTGTAAGATTTTGACTAAAATTGATGCAATATAATTGTCGTAGATTTTTCGTTTTGCAGAATTTTGAAAGAGGAATTTGTTCAAGATAAACGGAGAACATTTCAACTATAAGGTAATTTATGCACCTTTTTACTTTTACTGTTACATATTTATTGTTAGTTACAAAAAAAATATAATTGTTATTTGGAGATACTTGATGAACTTAGGAATGATTGAAGATATGTTGAAGAGTTTTCATTCTTTGTTTTCCTTTGATACTTATTATTTTCTTTGTCGTGAACATTTTATAAAACTGCCTTCTACAACTAGAGTGCAATTGTTGACATGCAATTTTGACTCACCTATACTCTATTTTAGATTACCATTTGATTAAATAGGTATTTTTGAAATTTTTAAATAAACGGATTTATTTTCAATTTTTTTTTCAAATAATCATGTATTTTAATATGACTTTTAAGAAAACTTTCAAAATTTGTTTGCTAATTATTTTGCTATTTTTAAAAATTTATTTTGTCATTATAAATTATTATTATAATGTTCATTATTATTATTTATCATTTATTGTTACTTGTGGTATTTATTATTATTTTTATTTAGTGTCATATTTTAATATAATAATGTTTGCCATCTTATTTTTATTTTTTAATTTTAAAATAATATGTTCAATATTGCGTATGTTTTCTTTACGTAAAATTTATTATTTCAAATATTGTCTATTAATGTGTATATATAATTATTAAATGGCAAACAATTTAATTTTATTGCGATTTGTTTAATTCGTGGCCCTTTTAATCTAATTCATTTCAAATATAATCATATCCTTACGATTTATTTTGATTTTAGTCAAATTCCTTACAATTTCTTTCAATCACCCATGATTTCAATCCGAGTCCAACCCATTTTTATAATATTCAATCTCATTCATTCATTTACGTTGTCCAATGTTCCCGATTAAAGTTGTTTTTATATTCCCTTAGTACTACACCCCCAAGATCCAAAATATTCACCGTTTCTGGTATCGAACCCGGGTGAGCGGCTCAAAATTACTACAAACTTGAAGATTTTACCCTATAAGGAAGCAGAAACATTTGGAGAATATTCAGACGAGATAACCTGACCTCCAGAAAAACAGACAGAGAGGCTTTCCTTTATTTCGTACAACAAAACCCCCTCTTTCTGTGTCAACGCCTAATCAAAAGGTTACTTTTTTTTTTCTTCCTGCTTTTCATCAACTTTTCCGCGAAAATTTTGCTGTTCCCTGGTGTTAGTGTAGTTCATGGAGTCTTCTTGTAATTCTGTTGTCCGACAAATGTATGGTCTTGTAATTATTAAATGTGTGTAGCCAGAGGATTTGGACATGATGGTCAATGTTGTCAACGAGTATTATAGATTGGTGTTTGGATTCGATCCACATGAATATCTTGGCGTTTATTCAATCTTTGGCTTTATCAATTTTTATGGCGATTTCTGGTTCATGGTTTTTCCGATAATTCTTTCTTCTCATTAGTGACAATTCATAAATTATAAATTCCATTTGATCGTTTAGCTACTTCACAAACTATCTCAGATGTGGCCATTATATGTTCTATTGAGCAAGCTTTGGGGAACACAAGAACAGTCAGGAAAGAATCGTTTATGTTTGGTCGAATCCTTGCTCTGGAAACAATCATTGGGTCGAGAAAAATTCCATGGCACAGTGTCCGGCTCACACTTTGTTGATGTGAGTCAATGTTCTTTTATTTTTTTCTTACTTTATCATTTGTTCTTTTTTCCTTCTATGCTGATCTCAATGGTTGAATCTCCGTACTTGTTGGTGTTTGTATAAAATCTAGTGAGTCTTCTTAATATATATTGAATTTTAGTTTCTGTACTTGTTAAAAATATGCTGTGTTTGTCACTCTAGGTTCCACATATAAACCAACTACATTCGTGGGACTGTGGTCTTGCTTGTGTTCTGATGGTTTTGAGGACTCCTGGGGTCAAGGATTGTAACATGCAAGAACTAGGAGACCTCTGCTGCACTACGAGGTACTACTTTAAAGTTCTATGAGTATTTGATGACATTCCTTTATCTAATGCCCCTACCTTTTTCCTCTGCTATCATGTGAGGTATAGCCTTTGGTATCTATATTCAGTCATCTCTTTGTTTATTTGTTTTTACTTTATCTATTTGGTTTGCTCCTGAAGTAAGAAGTTGATCCTTGGTGTCCTTTATTGCTTTGAGAATTCCCATTTTTTCAATAAGTGTTGGTCAAAGCCGAAGTATTCAATTATAACATGCTTAGGATGTCCATTATAAGTACTATATAGAAAGGAGAAATGGATGTTCCCAATAGGAATTTGTTCCATTTTCAATGTTTTGTCTCAATTGATGCAAGATTCTTCTATGTAGCATTTTTTCTTGGGTGTTCCTCTGAAAGTTTTGGATCTCGGCAGTATTAAATAATTCATTGTGGTCAGATTTGTTGATTTCATTGGTGATACTTCTATTAAATGAAAATAGTACGGTTTTTTGATGATATTTTTGGAGCAAAAAACAACGTAATTCCCCTGTACCTATTAACTTAAGAAGTGAAGCTTCTGCTTATTATCAACATTCAAGGGAAAGAAATTCTTCTAACCCCTGTATATTCTGTGATGTTATCTCCAATATTTGCTTGTCATGCATGATTTGCCTAAAGCATGTAGATCTGCCATGTTCTGCCAAAAGCTAAGCAAAAAAATATATTTGTGTTTTGACATTAATGACCGTATTCTTACCATCTTCAAATAAAATGTGTTTCTTTCTGTCCACACACACCACCAAATCGCAGCAGGTGAGCTTCTCATTCTAGAGATTGAACTGCCTGATAATTCTAAGTAAAATATCCTTTATTTTTCTTAATAGGAACTAGTTAGTGGTATTTATGCATCACAAAACAAACAACAACAACATACCCAGTGAAATCCCACAAGTGGGGTCTGGGGAGGATAGAATGTACGCAGACCTTACCACTACCTCATAGAAGTAGAGAG
>DF358414.1:0-25123 GCA_000787875.1 Solanum virginianum
TGGCCCTATGTAACGTGGGCTCAGTTTTCCTTTCTTACCAAATCTCATAACTCCTTCCATTGGAGACACCTTTAAAAATACCCAAAGCCCTACTAGGAATTCCAGTCCTCTAGTTCTAGCATCTGCATATAATTTAGTTGCTGGTGTATTACCT
The DNA here is from genome assembly GCA_000787875.1 of Solanum virginianum. NCBI lineage: Eukaryota > Viridiplantae > Streptophyta > Magnoliopsida > Solanales > Solanaceae > Solanum > Solanum virginianum. Next base: position 155 of record DF358414.1, read on the forward strand.
TAACTGTTTCCATGGCTTGTTGTAGTAGATCTAGCCCAAACAAGGTGGTTTCACCCACTTCAAACCATCCAACTAGTGACCTACAATTCCTTCCATACAAAGCGTCATTAGGTGCCATCTTGATACTTGAGTGGTAGCTATTATTATAGGCAAATTCATTAAGTGGCAAATGGTCCACCCAACTTCCTTTAAAGTCCAATACACAAGCTCGCAACATATCATCAAGTGTCTGAATGGTGCGTTCTGCTTGACCATCTATTTGAGGGTGGAATGCTATACTCAAATTCACTTGTGTCCCTAAACTCCTTTGCAAGGACTTCCCAGACTTTGCAGTGAATTGAGCCCTTTGATCAGATATAATAGAGATCGAGACCCCATGTAGCCTGACTATCTCTTTGAAGTATAACTTGGCATACTCTTCAGCAATATAATCACTCCTAATTAGCAAGAAGTGTGCTGACTTCTTGAGTCTATCAACAATTACCCATATGGAGTCAAACTTCTGAAATAAGCGAGGCAACCCAGTAACAAAATCCATATTGATCATATCCCACTTCCATGTTGGAAGCTCTATACATTGCATATAACCTCCTGGCTTTTGGTGATCCACTTTGATTTGTTGGTAATCTGAACATTGAGCCACAAATTTTGCAAGGTCCTTTTTCATGCCTTCCTACCAAAACACTCCCTTCAGGTCATGATACATCTTAGTTGATCCCGGATGGATGGAATATCGGGAATGATAGGCTTTTTCCATTATCCTCTTCCTTAGTCTATTAATATTAGGCATACATAATCCATTTTGGCAATAAAGTACTCCATTTTGTGTAAGGTCAAAGCCCTCAATCATACCTTGACTCACCTTGTCTTTAAGTCGTCGTAAGATAGGATCCTCAAACTATTTTTCTTTCACCTCCATTACCAATGAAGACTCTGTAGCATCATGCATAAAAACCCCTTCCTTTGGAGTCTCAAGAAGGCGAACTCCCAAACTAGCTAGTTGTCATAGATCCTTAGCCACTCCTTGAATTACCACAACTTGATCACCAATATTCATGATTGCCTTACGACTCAGATCATCACCTACCATATTTGCTTTGCCCGGGTGGTAAAGTATATCAACGTCATAATCCTTTATTAGCTTTAGGCATCTCCGCTGTCTTAAGTTTAGATATGTCTACTTAAAGATGTATTATAGGCTCTTATGATCAGTATATATGTCAATGTGAACCCCATACAAATAGTGGTGCGATATTTTCAGAGCAAACACAATCGTTGCTAGCTCAAGATCATGTGTTGGATAGTTTTTCTTATATGGTCGTAGCTTGTTTAGATGCATAAGCAATTACCCTACCATGTTATATCAGTATACACCCTAAGCCAACTCCTAAAGCATCGCAATACACTACATACCTCTTGGTACCTTCTAGAAGTACTAGCACAGGTGCAGAAGTTAGCTTATTTTTTAGCTCCTGGAAGCTCCTTTCACGTGCATCATTCCATTGGAACTTGGTTTCTTTATGTGTCAACTTTGTTAGAGGTGCAGAAGTAGAAGAAAAACCATTAACAAACCTTCTGTAATAACCTACGAACCATAGGAAGCTTCAAACTTCTGTGTGTGTCATTGGCCTTGGCCAATCTTTCACAGCCTCTACCTTTTGTGAATCAACCCTTATTCCCTCATCAGGCATAATATGAACCAAGAATGCAACTGATTTTGGCCAAAATTCACATTTAGAAAACTTAGCATATAACTGTTGATCACAAAGAACTTGTAACACTTATCGTAAGTGATTTACGTGGTCCTCTTCTGATCTTGAATATACCAAAATGTCATCTACAAATACTATTACAAACATATCCAAGAATGGCTTGCATACCCTATTCATTAGATCCATAAAAACTACTGGTGCATTCGTTAACCCAAATGACATAATAAGAAATTCAAAGTGGCCATAGCATGTTCTAAAAGCAGTCTTAGGTATATCATTCTCGTTCACCCCCACTCGGTGATAACCTGATCTTAAACCAATTTTTGAAAAGCATTTGCCACCCTGTAACTGATCAAATAAATCATCAATTCTAGGGAGGGGTATTTATTCTTAATTATCATCCTATTCAATTGTCAATAGTCGATACACATCCTCAAGGTTCCATCCTATTTATGTACAAATAACACTGGTGCACCCCAAGGGGACATACTAGGTCATATAAAACCCTTCTTCAATAAGTCTTTTAACTACTCTTTTAATTCAGGCAATTCTGCCAGGGTAATTCTATATGGAGGGATGGAAATAGGTTGAGTGCCTGGAAGTAAGTCAATACAAAAATCTACCTCTCATTCTAGAGGTAAGCCTGGAAGTTCTTCAGGGAACACATTAACGAATTCATTCCCTACTGGAACTGATTGAAGAGTTGGCGTTTCTGCCTTCATATCCCTTACTCTAACTAAATGACATATATAGCCCTTAGATATTATCTTTCTAGCCTTAAAATAAGAGATAAACTTCCTCTTTGGTGCCCTAACATTACCTTCCCATTCAGGAACTGCCTTATTTGGAGAGTAAAAGTACACACTCTTAGTTCGGCAATCCACGGTGGCATAGCAAGAAGCTAACCAATCCATACACATTAAATATCAACTTCCACCATTTATAGCTTAATACGGTCAACCAATGTGTCATGGTCATAAATAGTTACTACACAGTCATAATAAACCCTTTTAGCCATAATAGATTCACTGATTGGTGTGGACACTTCAAATGGTTTGTTCAATAATTTGGGTGTTCTCTTAAGCTTCCCAGCAACTAGTGGGGTAATGTATGATAGTGTAGAACCAAGGTCAATTAATGCATATACATTATGTGAAAAGATAGACAATGTATATGCGACCACATCGGGTAAAGCTTCCAAATTTTGCCAACTCTCTAGAACTTAAATGTGATTTTAGACTCTGCTAGAGCTAGCTGCCCCTCATACACCTCTACCAAGGCCCATATGTGCTTATTGACCCCTACCTAATGGAGGGACTAATGATGATGATGTAACAACTGACCCAGTAGATTATGCTATATCACCTATATACCTCCTCGGGTAATCTCTTATCATATGCCCTAGCACATGACACCAATAACAAGTGTTTGTGCCAACACGATATATACCTGAATGACTTCTTCAACACTATTTACAAGGTTACCTAGGAGTCTTTTGCTGGCCTGCCAAATATCCTGCTATCTATGCACTTTGTCCCTCACCTCGTTGACCAAACTGATTGCTCTTAGACCCCTGAAGTTGTGGTGGAGCACTGGCTGCAGAGTAGGAGGACAATGGCCTAGCGGTCTATTAGAAAACTAAGGCCTAAGCTAACCTTGGGATGATGTAAACTACCTTATAGACCTGGATCTCTTGGACTGTGCCCTTTCTAACTCTTGTGTCCTTCTCCTTTGCATCTAATCCTCCAATTTCTATGTAAAAGCTTGCATTCTCGCTATATCTATGTCTTTGTTCAAGGAAGCAATGATACAATCTCAGATAAGATACACTGATCTGCACGGGCCTCTCAGATCTCTAATGGCAAGTAATGGTCAAGAAATACATCTTTGAACTCCTTCCAGGTAGTTGGAGGTGCACCTATACCCTTAGATTACTTCCAAGCTTCATACCACAATATAGCCAAACCCTTCAACCTATATAGCGCTAACTCAATAGCTTCTGTACCACTCACATGCATAACATCTAAAGTGCGTCGAATCTGATCAATAAAGTCTTATGGATCTTCATTAGGATCTGACCTAGTGAAGGATAAAGGGTCCAAATTAAGGAAGTCGCATATCCTCATGCTAGCTGCCCTATTCACACTACCTGCACCTATAACTAGACCTTCGTGTCTATCACGCCCAAAGTCCCGTTAAGGCAGACTGGCGCCTATTACTGATAAGGGTTACGACAACCAACCTATATCCATGCACTTTCTCTCTCTCTCTGTCTCTCTCTCTCTATATATATATATTATAAGAGATTTCTTCATTCAACATGCTTTTAAGAAGGTAAAAAGTAATAACAAGCCAAAAGGAAATACATATGGCTAGGCTGGTGGGGCCACGTTGTCTAAAGTAGGAGACATGACCACACTTAAATTTACATAGTCTACAAAGCCTCTAGATAAGGAAAATTATCTAATAAGGGTTGAGATAGGCCCTGCCTCGACTAACTATACAATATGAAAATATAAGCTCTAGACACACAAAGCTCCGAAGCAACCTGGAGCTTGGTAACAACAGCTGGATATCCTGTACTCCTACTAGGGAGATCTACTAGCAACTATACCTGTAGCATGAAATGCAGGTCCCCCATAAGGGACGTTAGTATGAGATAATGTACTAAATATGTAAGGCAAGAAATATTGTATATGAAGTAACAACTCAAATGAAACTATGCCCTGGTGTAGAATAAGAGACCACCTTTAGTTATACTATGGGATCATGTACTTCATGTTCTTTTTATTACTTTACCTTTATTGTATAATCTGCGAATATCATGCAATATAAATAACCAGCTGATCAGTGGTAAATTTGTATCGAGATCGGCCCTGGATAGGCTTTTTCTTTCACCCTCGGGCTACCCCTTATGATAAAATCGACCCTGGCTAGGTGATTCTTCCATCCCTTGGGTTACCACACATCAATAGGTAATATACTTTATTCTTTCAATTACTTTTGAGATGATTCTTTTGGTGGTTGTAATATTAGAGCTGTAGGATTGTAGATACAACATAGGATATGTAAATAATCACCAAAGACAACACCACAATGAAAGGAGTAGGTTACATAAATAATGAAATGCATAGGAGGTAGAACAACACATAAACTTTATTTAGTAGAACGAACTCGTGTATCTTGGTATCCAAGTATGTATGCAGATTTAAAGGTAACTATGTATGGGAGCATATGAACATGTGAAAGAGTTGAGACATTTTTAATAGTTTTGTGAGAGTTGGTAAGTGCCTTTATGTGCCAAGGAGGGATCTATGTTTCATGCCAAATAATATGAAATCAAGTAGCCTTATATACCTCGCTATACGACCTTGCTATTACCTCGAGATAACCTTCCCTTCCTTTAAATATTTATCTATAACATAGTAGGTGATAAAACTAGCATTAACAGCCAGTAGATACATCTTGGCATCCCAATCTCATAAAGAAACAACATATGGGTAGCAAACAGATAATTATAAACACGAGCGTATTCTTTCAACCTTTCCGCCCCTAATCATATTTTCTAATACATATTCTCATATACATATCGTGTGTAGGCTGTTTTAGTGCATAGCAGTTTTAGAATAGCCCACAAGGCACAACATATAACAATTCAACACAACATACAAATAGGCGGCATAACATTACATCCCTTCGTTACATTTTGACGTCGACAATTCCAAACCTGTCCCAACTTTAACCAACTAGTCCCTACCATATATACAAATAAAAATAGTCTTAAGATAGTTCAAAAATAGTCCTCAAAATAGGTGGAAGACGTGAGACCATAGTCCTCAATCAATCAGCCCACAAGTTCCTATTATGAGCATATTTACAATATCACACAAGAACTCACTTTTACGGACTATAAAAATGGTGCAGTAGCCTTTATACATCACTATAGAACTAATAATCATTAAGAATAGTAGTCTCCCTTCATAATCAATCCAACAAAAAGAGAAAAACTTCTAAATAGACAAGAAAAATATACAACAACTTTTGGAACACATATTGTCCAGCAATTTTAGCTAAGGTATAATCAGCTTAGCCTCTTGTTTTACATAAGAAAACTGTACTAAACACATAAGTATTATTACTTAACTTTACCCTCAAGGTGTGGGGCTTCTCCAAGAACCCTAAAGTCTCTTGTGGCTGCTTGTAAAGTCAAGAAAAAGTTGAGAGAGAACTTGCAAAACAATCTGATTCTTTTTGTTCAAGTTAAAATGGCTTAGGGGGGCTGTTTTAAACCCTTTTTAAATAGGAACTTTGGCCAAAAACCTAAGGAATTTTTAGGCTTACTTTACTAAGCTAGTAATACAGTTTAGCTAGCAAATTTAAGCTAAGCAAGTAGGTCACTCACCTACTAGCTTCCTAAGTCCTACCAGTTCCTCACTTCTCTCACTTCATTTAAGGTTGTGATCTCCTCCATTTGACTTAAAACTTATTTACACTTGACCATCTTGCGTTAGACATACATATCACCCTCTAATTTGAGATTCAAGCACTTTTAAAAATTGGAGTTAATTTGAAAAGCCATATCAAGTTTCATTGCATAGTACTAGTATTGTAAGATATGGGATGTAACACAACTAAAAGTAACACGGCAAGTTTTGAATTCATACACAATGCATGAACACAACAAAATTAGCTCACGCACACATGGTATTGCATACATAGCCAACAAAGACTCATAAATCATGGTTCAAGCATCAATGTGCCTTCACTTAATTAGAACAAACATTGCCAAGTCATTCTAACATGCATGATCGCAAAATAACTACTAATCAATAAAAATTTTCCAAGGTACTAATTTTTCAATTTTTTTTCATAAACCATCAAAACAATATATATTCCAAACTTTTAACTACTATATATTACAAATATTATCTACAACATTTAAAACATGCCGATTCAACAAAAAATAAAATATCCACGAGGCAAAAGAACATAGGTAGGAAAACCTCGGGATTAAAAATTTGGGATAACTATGGACTAAAAGCTACTCAGACTTCATCCTAGTCCATAGCTAGACACACCCCACTAAATATAACAAACTTGGTCCTCAAATGTACAAGGCAAAACAAAATAAGAACAGGGGGTCAAGAATCAAACATCAAATGGTGCCTAAGAACTATCTCTGGCTTTCCCTGAGCATCTCTAAAACGACCTCAAAAAGTGCTCGAAAATGTGTCTAAGAATGGCCGAAATTTTAAATTCCATATATCTCAAAATTCATGCGTGATATCAATAATCTGACTTCATATTCTTATTCAAGGGATCAAAATTAGAGGGAAAAGAGTTTAACTTAAATTTTAGAGCAGTCGAATCACAATTGCAAATTTCCAAAATTTTAATTTCCAGAATCGGTTCGCAATGGTGCCTTGACGCACAGCTATTACAGACATGTGTAAACTTGGTCTCTGCGATAGGTCTATGATGCGGACCTGTGTAGTTTCTGCTCAGTTATTTTTTCTATGCAGTCCAAGACTTTTGGGTCTTGGGCCTAAGTGTTCCTAAACGTGATTTTACCTATACTTAGCATTATTTCACCCTCATATCACCCAAGACATTTCCCAATACTAACTCAAACCCTTAGTGTTATAATTCTTTTAAATACCTCAAAGCCTCATCCAGATTTTAAGGTTCTCCTTCAAGCTTCAAGTCTCCATCTCTAATATTCACCAAGCTCATCTCCAAAGCTAAGGTATGTAGATTTTAGCCCTTGGGTTTTTCCATACATGGTGCCCTAATCTCCTTTTTACTTAAATTGCAAGATTGAAAGTTGATTTTACAAATGGGTTTACTAGTACAAACATATCTATGAACTATGTTAAATCTATGTAAAGTTGTGACTATTTTGCTATGTTTTAAGCTATGAATCTTTGATCTATTGTACGATTTGATGAGGGATTTTAATTTATTTCATTTGAGGGTGTTGCAAGATATTGATTGATGGTTTTACAATGGATCTAGTTGACTATTTTGAAGATAAGCTATTGGTGAGTCCTTAAGTTCAGGGACACTATTGTTGCACTCCTAGGATTTTCTTGTATGATTTCATCTCTATATTTCATGGTTTTATACTACCATTTCACACCCGCTAAGTGTTTGATAAAATGTCCGGTTATGGTTTTTGAGGAATTGAAAGTCCAAAGCATGAGATATGATATAATTGACTATATGATGATGAAATAATCTTATGTATATGATATATTCCACATAAAGTGTTGTATTAAACCATGCCTGATCTGGGTGGACTAGGATCCCAAATAAACTTGTCGGGGGTTAGTACCTTGATAGCCAATTAAATTGCTATTGCCTTGATAACTGAGGTAGGGGTTTGTACTCATAAACTGAGGTAGGGGTTTGTACTCATCAATAAAGGTGGGGATTTGTACTTATCAACTATGTGAGAGGTTTGTACTTCGCCACCTGGGTGATAAGGTGAAATTATCATTAACAATGTGAGGGATTTGTACCACACCACCAGGGTGATAGGGCGAAACCATCATCAACCAACCAAGGGGTTTGTACTTTCAAAAATCTAGCTTGGTTTCTTCTATACATAATGATATCCTATATGAGCATGAGTTACTTAAGCATATTTTACTTAGCCATTGATCATACATGCCATATTATTATATTATACCTATTGCCTATTGTTATATATTTTAATTATTATGCCTATCTCTTGTTGGATTGCATCCTAAATACTTAGTACATTCAAATTTACTAACACATATTCTTCCCTACATGATATCACCATGTAGGGATCGAAGCGCAAGTTGGTCATCCTCCTCCATGTTGCTCTTATTATATATTGAGACATTCTTTTTTTATATTCTATTTTGACTATGAGGGTGAGCCCAATTGTTTGTCTTAGCCCCCGCTAAGTTCTATGTCTAGAGGTATTGTTTGAAAAGTTCTATAGTATGCTTGAGCTTTGACTTATTTATATTATTCAAGTGTTTAACTCTTTCCCTTACTCCAAATTTTCCTTGTTTATGTTTCTTGCATTGTTTTACATTGCTTCAGCAACCAAGGATGTGTAATGATATGCTAAGAGACTTGATTGCAGTTCCTTTGGGTTCTTCATTCGTCTGCCAAGTCTAGGCCATAGGCTTAGGTCGTGACAAAGATAGTATCATAGCACTAGGTTGATAGATCCTTGGAGTCCAACACACCGCATCGATTAGAGTCTTATTCATAGTTGTGTTGTGCACCACAATTATGAGTAAGAGGCTATGAGACGTCCTAAGAAATATTTTACTTCTTCAATATCCATGTCATGAGATAGCGTTAGGTCCCTTAGGACTTATTGCTAACCCCTAACAGTTATATTTCAGGATATGTCTCAAGCTACTCAAGATGACATTATGTCAAATGTGGAGGTTCGTAATGCTCTATGGGTAATGACCAAAGTGGTGACAACATTAACAAGTAAACTCAATCAACAAGTGGGTATGTCTGAGACTTTTAGTGGTGAGAAGGGAGGTAGTGAGGCTAAGAGGGCCCGTAATGGGGGTAAGTTCCAAAGTTCCAAGGGGAGAGATAGAGGTGGTGTGGTGCCTTATGCTAGGTGCTCAAGGTATGGTAGAGGCTATGATGGGCCATGCTTGAAAGGTACTAATGCTTGTTATGGTTGTGGGGAGATAGGTCATACGATAAAGGAATGTCCTCATAAGCGTAAAAGGGGTGACAATAGGGTGATTCATCTTAGATGCCCAAAATATGGGAGGAGACATAATGGAGTATGTCTAAGGAACACGGGTGTATGCTATGGTTGTAGGGAGGTGGAGCCCAAGATTGTTGATTATCCATTTGTTCAAAGAAAGAGTAAGGTTGGTCGTCCTTTGGATCAAGGTGGGCATGTTGATCAAGAAGATCAATGAGGGGATGACGTGCCCGATATTGCTACTGGTATATTGAAATTTTCTTTTTCCTTAGATGTGCTCGCATTGATGGCCCGGAGTGCCATTATTACTTCTCTATTCTTTTTGATTACTAGTGCCGGCTTTTTGTGTGCCCAAGTTTTTATGTGGACCTTTGGTTCTTATCCTTTTGTTGAGTATACTATTGCTAGATGGTTCATAGGTATTAATCCAGGTTTGTACTGCATTAGGTCTTGCTATGTGACTTGTTGAAGTTGGCATGATGGATTTTGATGTCATTATAGGATTGGGATGGTTGCATACATGATGTGCCTTCAGGGGTTGTAGGACCCATAGAGTTAGATCTTGAATCCCTAATGAGCCCATCTTTGAGTGGGAGGTTGTCAAATGATAGCAATGGAGGTAGGTCTATTTCATATCTTAAGGTACAATTGGTTTCTAAGAGTGTTGTATTTTTATCACCGTGTGAGAATTGGAGGTGTTAAACCTAAGTTATTGTATAATTAGAATTGTTGGTAGTGGTAGATGACACCTTGAATATCCCTTTTTGATCAATTGGATTTGGGGTAGTGTCTTTTAGTTCAATTAGTACACCGGTTATGCTTACGAGTCTCATGAATAAGATCTTTTAATCCCTACACTAATAAGCTTATGGTGGTTTTGGTGATGATGTGATGGTTTGAGTTCCCTAATGAGGTAGTTCATGTGAGTCTTTTGAGGGTAGTACTACAAAGTTTAAGGAAGAAGGTTGGATGCTAAATAGGAGGGATGGAGATTTTGGTTGTAAGAGGTTACCTTTCTAGGTCATGTGATACCAGGTGATGGTATTAAGGCAAACACTAGTAAGACAAAGGTAATTGGAGATTAGCCTGCACCTTGACTTCCTTGGGTATTAGGAGCCTCTTGGGTTTGGCGGACTACTATCGGAGCTTATGAGTAGGTTCTCTTCTATCGCTCCTCCTATAACTTTGTTGACCCTAAGTAGGCAATGTGGTGACCGATGTTTTGGGTAAGCGGAGTTGATAGGTCAGGGAGGTGCTATCCCTTGTGTTATTCCTTTGTCTTAGTAGGATCCATGTGTGTGTCCCAGATAGATGCATGAGTCTATAGTGGTTAGAAGGGGTCTATAAGTGTTGCCCTCTTTTCTTATTGCATAAAAGTCTTATCTTGTGATCTTAGTTGAACTTAGCTTAATGTGTTGGAGGTCTTGAGGTGGTTTGTCTATTTGCATAGCATGCCTTCGATGAGTGTAGGACTTGTAAGGTTGTAATATGATTGGTAGGGATGATCGATCTATTTTTTCAACTACAATGGGTTAGTCACTTCTCTAAGGTTGATTTGAGGTTCGGGTTGTATTCCTAAGTATGGATGCGGGTAGGTGATATCCCTAAGTATCCTCTCATATTAGGAAGGAGCATTTCGAATATTGGCGGAGTTGTTGGTTGACTTATGCACTAGTTGTGTTTATGTGTCTCATGAATAGGGTCTTAAAACCCTCATGTGGCATGTTTGTGGTGGCCTCTACTGGTGGAGCATTGATTTAGTTAGAGCTTGTGAACCATTTGGGGGTAGTGTTGCTAGTCTTGGGAGATGAGAGGTTGTTTGCTAATTATGATAGTTGTGAGTTGAGCTTATAAAAAAGGTGGTTAGAACTCCTTAAGGATTATGAAATGAGTGTGCATTATATTCTCTCCATTGAGACAAATATTGTATTTTAAGCTCTAAGTAGGGTGCCTATAGGTAGACTAGAATATGTGGATGATGGTGACAAGGAGGTAACTGGAGAGGTCCATCGGTTGGCTAGGTTGGGGGTTAGGTTGGAAGAAGTTGAGCATCGTGGTGTAATATTATTGATGGTTCCAAATCTTTTTTGGCGGTAGGAGGCCTAGTTTAAGCAAGGCCTTGATTTCCATATTATTAGAGTTGGATATTTTGGGTGAGAGAGTGATGGAGTGGAGGTTGTCTCCCAAGGGGGAGATGGTGGTTATATTACCAAGTGGGCAATGTGTGTTTAAGGTTGACTATTGAGTTGAGGATTGTGAGTCCTTATAGAGTGTAGAGGGAGCTTAGTAAGATTGCATAAGTTGGGGATTGCCTATGGATGTAGATATGGTTCATCTGGTTCTTCATGCTTCTACGTGGATAGAATGTGTTGGTGACTCTAGTGCTATAATACTCTTTGAAATTAGGTGATATGGAGGACAAGTTGGCTTAGGGAAGGTCTTGGTGGAGGTGTTGGATGGAAGATTGGAGAAGTTGATTAATGAGGATGTGGTGTTCCTTAAGGCCCTCTTGAAAGGATCATCAAGTCAAAGATATCTCTAAGAAAGCCAAAGTAGTCTTATGGGAGCGATATTCGTACCTCATTCTCTCTAATCAAGCGTAAGATCATGACTAAGTTCTTCATGTGATTCGAAGTCTTATGTTTCAGCCCCTATGTCATTCATATGCATTCATGTTTAAGTTGACAAATTTATGATGATTTTACACTTATGTTGAGGTTTTGAAACTGGTGTTTAAATGTAATGTTGTATTCTTGTTTGGGCTGATTTGTTCATGATTGCTCTAGTCTTGGATGTCTCTTTTACATTCTAGGACGAATATTCCCACGGGGAAGATATTGAAACGACCCCAAAAATTACCCGAAAATGTGCCTCGAAATGCTCAGAATTATAAATTCCATATATCTCAAAATCTGTGCACGATATCAATAATCTAACTTCATATTCTTATTCAGGGGTCAAAATTAGGGGGGAAAAAGGTTTAACCCCGATTTTAGAGCAATCGAATCATAACTTCAAATTTCCAAAATTTCAATTTCTAGAGTTGGTCCGCGACGGTGCCGTAACGCACAGCTGTCATGGACATGTGTAAACTTTATCTTCACGACAAGTCCACCATGCAGACTTGTGTAGTTTCTGCTAGGTTATTTTTTTTTGTGTGGTCCAAGACTGTTGGGTCTTGGGCCTAGGTGTTCCATAACGTGTTCTTACCTATATGTAGCATTATTTCACCCTCATATCACCCAAGACATTTCTCATTTGCATTTAAATTTCTATAATCAATAACCATCCTACTTTTTCCTCTTTTTTGTTCACTATGTTTATTAATAATAAATGCAGGGCTTGTATGTTTACTATTACTTTTTTATACAAACCCTTAGTCTTATAATTCTCTCAAGATTCAAGTCTCAAACCCTCATCCAAATTTCAAAGTTCTTCTTCAAGCTTCAAGTCTCCATCTCCAATCTTCACCAAGCTCATCTCTAAAACTAAGGTATGTAGGTTTTAGCCATTGGGCTTTTCCACCCATGGTGCTCTAATCTCCTTTTTACATAATTTGCATGATTTAAAGTTGATTTTAAAAATGGGTTTACTAGTATGAACTATATTAAATCTATGTAAAGTTGTGACTATTTTACTATGGTTTGAGTTATAAATCTTTGATCTATTGTAAGATTTGATGAGGGGTTTTGATGTATATTGCTTGAGGGCGTTGCAAGGTGTTGATTGATGGTTTTACAATGGATTTTCTTGCATGATTTCATCTCTATATTTCATGGATTTATGCTACCATTTCACACCCGCCAAGTGTTTGATAAAATGTCTGGTTATGTTTCTTGAGGTATTCAATGTTAAAGCATGAGATATGATATGATTGACTATATGATGATGAAATGCACTTATGTATATGATATACTCTATATAAAGTGTTACATTAGACCATGCCCGATCCGGGGGCACTAAGAGCCCAGATAAACTTGTCGGGGATTAGTACCTTGACAGCCAATCCAGGGGCTAGTGCATTGATAAGCGAGGTGGGGGTTTGAACTCATCAACCGAGGTGGGGGTTTGTACTCATCAATCGAGGTGGGGGTTTGTACTCCTCAATCGAGGTGGGGATTTGTACTTATCAACCATGTGAGGGGTTCGTAATTCACCACAAGGGTGAAAAGGTGAAATTTTCATCAACCATGTGAGGGGTTTGTACCACACCACCGGGGTGATGGGGTGAAACAATCATCAACCAACTAAGGGATTTGTACTTTTGAAATCTAGCTTGGTCTCTTCTACACATATGATATCCTATATGAGCATGAGTTACTTAAGCATGATTTACTTAACCATTGACCATACATGCCATATTGTTATATTATACCTGTTGCCTATTGTTATGCATTTTGATTATGATGCTTGTCTCTTGTTGCATTGCATTCTACATACTTTGTACATTCAAATATACTAATGCATACTCTTGCCTACATGATATCAGCTTTTTAAACATGGCAAGAGGATACTAATGCATACTCTTGCCTACATGATATCACCATGTAGGGATCGAAGCCCAAGTTGATCACCCTCCTCTACGTGGCTAGTTCAGTACTACTCAAGCTAGTTGGTGAGTCCTCTACTTTGGGAACCTTAGTCTATGTTGCTCTTATTAGTATTGAGACATTATTCTTTATGTTCTATTTTGACTATGAGGCTGAGCCCAGTTGCTTGACTTTGCCCTCGCTAAGTTCTATGTCTAGAGGTGTTGTTGGACAAGTTATGTATTATGCTTGAGCTTTGACTTGTTTATATTATCCAAGTGGTTAACTCTTTCCCTTAGTTCCAATTCCCTTTGTTTATATTTGTTATGCTGTTTCACATTGCTTTCGCGACCAAGGATGTGTAATAATATACTAAGAGGCTTGTTTGGGGTTCCTCCGGGTTACCCATTCACCGATCACGTCTAGGCCCTAGGCTTGGCTCGTGAAAATCTCCCTCCTACGGGGTTGTCTGTACTGCAGCCGTGCTGGATGAGCCAATGCCCTACAATCACTCAAGCTCCTGGGCTCTCATAAGCTTTATTCTTCTCTCGATGTCCGCAAGACGAACCCAACATCGGTTTTCAAATGTATACCTAATAATTTTAAGGACTTGATCCATAAGCATATTAAGAATTCATCAGCCCAACAAATTCAACAACATTGCCCTACTCACAACCTTGTCGTGCTACCAGGATTTTGCAAATCAATAAACAATTACTACCCAATCTTATGCATTAATCAACAATACATAGCGTATCATGACCATCAAATTAAAACTACAAGGGAAAATCCCTCGACTAGGTTAAATTTGATAACCTTAATTCCTTCTCAATGTCATCATACTCACAATCACTACTATTGACAACTATTTCAACCACAAACTTATTCAGAAAGAAATTCAAAAAAAATTAATCATTGGAGTTAAAATAAACCAAGAGACATACTATAGGAGATTATAATGAAGGATGAGTAACATGAGAAGAAAAAGGGTAAAACCCTAGCCGTCGATGATACTCACCAGAAAAGATATGGTTTTTGCATTTAAATTTCTATAATCAATAACCATCCTACTTTTTCCTCTTTTTTGTTCACTATGTTTATTAATAATAAATGCAGGGCTTGTATGTTTACTATTACTTTTTTATATGTATCCTTTTTCTAATAATTCAGCTATATGCATATTAAATTCTCCAAAGTCATTAAAATTATATTTTAAATATTTTTGGGTTAGAAAAAATTTGAAATAATCATGGAAACTACGAACCCCATATATTAATCGTAGCTTGGACTATGAGTCATAAAGTTGGCTTGTAGTATGAGTGGTAACTTCAAGTAATCATTGTCATCCACTACGAGGCATGACTATGAATTGTATGGTGCACTATGACTGGTAGGCCTAGTTGTAAAGACTGTTTCTAATGCCATTTTCTGTAATTTTTCCATTTTGTAAAAACCTGCACAATTTTCCTTAAAGTGCACCATCATACCAACATACCACCAATTCAATGTCTAAAAAAAAAACTAACACTCAATCAAAATGCTACCTAAAAATCTACAAATTACCAATAAAGTCAAAAACAAATAAAAACATTAAAACCTATTGGGTTGTCTCCCAAGTAGCGCCTGGTTAATGTCGCAGCACAACTTAGTAATCATGAGTCATCAAAATTCCTCAACAACCCATACTTCACTTTCGAGTTCATTGGGATGCTTCATAGACTGGCGAATGTCAAAAACCACAGTTGCATCATTTACCCTAAACTTGAGTTGAACCAAATCTATATCCACCTGGGATCTCCCTGTGGCCAAAAATGGTCTTCCTAGAATAATAGAAACCTCAAAATCAACCTCACAATCAAGAATCACAAAATCTGTTGGGGATATGAGCTTATCTACTTTTACTAGCATATGATAGAGTATTCCCTCCCGCTTCTGCTAGGGACATGAGCTTATCCACTTTGACTAGCATGTCATAGAGTATTCCCTCCTGTTTCTTAATTGTCTTATCCGCCATTTAATAACCTCATTCGTGTCAGAGTAAGTGAACCCAAACCAAGCTTTTTAAACATGGCAAGAGGCATCCAATTTATACTGCTCCCAAGTCACATAATGCTCTTGCAAACTCATCATCGCTGATGGTACATAGGATGGTAAATGCACCGGGATCCTCCCTTTTATAGGACTAAAGATTTGGTTATAATGGCACTATAATGTTGGAGCTCTTGCTCGCCATGCACTTTTTTGTTACCAAATCCTTCATATATTTTGCGTACCCGGGCATCTTTTTTAATGCTTCAATTATGGGGATGTTGATGGATAATTGTTTCAACATGGGTAGGAAGTGTTTGAACTTACCATCCTCCTCCTTTTGCCTAAGATAGCCTTAAGATAGCCTTGTTCCTTTTTTTCTCCTTCACCACTTCATCTCTCACCCCTTTGTTAGCCAAACCTTCTTCCTCAACCTCAACTTTATCATCAATACTCTTTTCATAATCCTCATTTACAACCACCTGCATTGGAGGGTCAATGATACTTTTTCCACTCTTCATCATAACAACTATGCAATGTCCCTCATTATTAGGATTTTGGACCATATTACTTGGCAAGGTACCTTTTGGCCGTTGATTCAATTAGGAGGACATTTGACCAAATTGTTGTTCGAGTTGCTTGATGGGTACCGAATGAGACTCTATCTTTTGGTCGATACTTGAAATATCAGATTTTATTCCTCTCAAAGTTTCATCTTAGTTCTCCGCTTTCTTCAACAATTTATCAAATATCTCCTCGACACTTGCATTGCTAGAACCGGCCTAACGATTACGAGGAGGAACATACAGACCATTTCTGTACCTACCTATTCGGCCCCACTAAGCTTCTGGCATCCTATCTCTCTCAAAATAACCACCACGATTATCTTTATATACACCCTCTAGGTTATAGTTCTGACCTTGATTTTCGGAACCTTTACGCCAATAGTCCGGATTGGAACCTTGGGCGTTGTTCCGAAAACTCACCACTTGATCTCTAACAATGCAACCATCTTCATCATAATATGACTCACCATACATGGGCGCTCTTGGAGGTTGGTGGACTACCACATGAATACTTTCCTAAGTTTGTTTCACCACCAAATCCACCTTGTTCAGAGTTGAGTAAGTTGTTGCATGATCTCATTGATTTTTGCTTGCTTCGAACTAACACTCATTACACATGAGTTCCTTGTAGTAGATCTCTCCCTTTTGCCCCATGCTCTATTTTTCTTAACTACTTGCTCCATCTTTTCTGCTATCCTTGTGAACATTTGGTCTAAAAATTTGCCTCCCATGATGGTATCGACACACACTTGAGTATTCTCACCAAGAGCCTGATAGAAAATCTCCACTAAGGCATCATCCATGATCTTATAGTCTAGAACCATTCTCAAACATTTGGTGAGCCCCTCCCACGTTGTGCTAATAGAATCACCCATCAATTGCTCAAAGTTACTGATTTGATCCTTAAGCTTGAGGTTTTTAGACCTTGGGAAGTATCTCTCTAAGAAGGCTCTTTGCAATTCTGCCTAACTGGTGATTGAGCTCTATGGGAGTTCTGACAACCATATTACTTGCATCACTAGTAAGAGATAGTGGGAACACATGTACCCCAACAACATCTATAGAAAGATTCTATGTACCCATCACACTCTTACACAAAAGCAACATTATGAAGATAACTGTGAGGATCCTCAGTAGGTAACCCTGCAAATAAACCACAGTTCTGAAGCATTTAGAGTAATCCACTTAACACTGTAAACTTAGTCTCTGCCGATAGTGGTGGCAATAGTACAACACTTGTGACATCCATGGCTATAGGATTCAACTGATATTGATTCCAACGATATGCGTTCTCATTGAATTCCCTATGGTGTTGCCTATTATCTCTTGGTGGATTTTCCTCTCTACCAACATCATCATCATTTCGATCCATGGCTTCATCAACTAGAATATCCACGTTTACTTGGGCCATTCTCCTTGCAACACATTCGATGTCAAGATTAATTGGAGCTACAGGTCCGCTTTGGCTCCTTGTATTAGGCATACACCTAGTATACCCTACAAAAGAAACTAAAAAACAAAAGTAAAATATAAGAGAAATAAGCAATCAAGACTTAAATTAACTACAAGTGAAACCAAGTCAAAATCTCACCGTATTCCCCAACAACGGCATTATTAATTTTGATCATGCTCAAACAGTACCTCTCACTTTAAAGATAACGCGATCGTTGTCATGTATAAAACCTAACCATAGGTTAGGGTTGAATCCCAAGGGAATATGTGGTTTTACTATGTTGATTCACCAATAATCAATTCAAGCATCAAATAACTCTATTCTGAAGAGGGGGGTTTACAATGGTTGATAGTAAAATAAAACTATACTAATAAAACGTAGAGATAATCAAATTAGAGAGCAACTTGGGAAATTTTGTTCCTCATGATTCACTAACTCAAACACCCAGGATAACATAACCTAAATTAGGACATTGCATGCAGGATGGTAACTTAAATTCTTCCAACCTTTGGGTAAAGGCGAAGGTCTAATTTCACTATGGTACTCGGCCGACTACCATAGTGTTCCAAACTAACTGTTACCTATTGTCCCAGTCAACCTCACATTGGAGGGGTTTGGTTGATTAGACGAGAATGCATCAATCGAATTATGTCACCCATTTCCTTTTCCTATTCATCACTACCTTGATCGGGATCATAACACTATGCAGGGTTTAATGTTGGCCACCATTAAACAACAAGCAAAATGAAGGAAAATCAATAATACATGCAAATACCCACCTCAAGAAGTGCAAATAATTTGGTTATTAAGCTAGTTACTCATGGTTCTAACAACCCAAAGTTGTGGGTTTAGCCACCCATGGCTTAGGCACACAAATCAATGAAATTGGAAGACATGGACGATTTCTTACCCAAGGAAATTGAAGAAGAATGAAACCCTCTTTGAAATAAGAATCATAAGCTTGAATGATGAAATTAATCCACAAGTTAATCTAAATCCCCGAATTTGAGTCTCAAAGTAAAACCCTAAAAATTATCTCTAAAACCCTCTTTAAAAACTACTATAATATGAACAATATTACAAAGAAGAATGAAAAGCTCTCCAAAAACCCTAACTTATACTATTTACAAAAAGGTCCTTAAAATAATTAGAAAATCTGATCGGCATCTACTACGACTCGTAGTTACGACTCATACAGTGACCTACAAGCCGTAATAGGGTTTTTGTGGTCAGCACTTGGAATTTTGGACACCATTGCTATGATCTACCTTTACGAGTCATAGTCTGGTCTACAACTCGTAGTGCCTTCTTGTAATCAACTCTTGCATTTCTTGGTCCAATTTTAATCAAAATTGTTAATTGCTACGAGGCTTCCTTCTAAAACTCACAGAGAGGACTATGACTCGTACCATAAGCTCATATGGTTAAACTTTAATTTTTAAAATTTTATTTTTAAACACTATTAATTGCTACAAACAACCCCTTTAACTCATAGCATGGGCTACAACTCGTAGTGGGGCGCATAGTTCATAAAAAAAATTAACAAAATCTACACCTTTTCCCAAAATCAAGCCATCTTGTACTTTCTACAAAAATAAACACAAAAACACAAAAAAATTAAAAGTCGCATTAAGAACACATAAAATCGCATGCTTTAGGCATCAAATATGCCATATTTTATAGCACATCATAGACCCATGAATCTCTGGAATGTTTATCCTTGTGAAGTCCCTCACTCTTGAGGCCGGTGTAGGAGCATGAGGAGCTTGGGCCCTTTGGTTCAATTGGTTTGTCATAGCATTGGAAAACATAGTGATGGTATTTCGGAACTCATTTTGGGCCGCCCCTCCATTATGAGGAGCTTGAGGAGTGGGATGGGCCTAGTTGCTCCTCGGGTTTACAAGCCCTCCTTAGTCTTCCCGATGATCTACAAGAGCAAAAGAGTATTTGTTATGGGGAAAGCCTTATCTTTACATCTAAAGCATCACATAGATCATGAAGAAATGAAACAGTTCCTAAAACATCTCATAGCCTCCTATACATAGTTGTGGCACGCTTCACAACCTTGAATAAGACTCTACTTAACGCGATGTGTTAGTTTTCTGAGGATAATTAACAACCTAGCTCTCCGATACCAAGCTTGTCATGACCCAAGTCTAGGGCCTAGACATGACACAACCAATGAGAAGTTCGGAGACAACCCAAACAAGCCTCTTAGCATATCAAGTACACATCCTTTGTTGTGGAAGCAAAATAAGACAATAACAAGAGCCATGCATAAAAAGAGAAGTGGGACTAAGGGAAATATTTCATAATCATAAAACATAAGAAGAATCAAGCTCATAAGAATATACAAGCATACTATCCAACAACACCTCTACTTAAGAATGGAGCAGGGGCCAAGACACTTCCCGGGCTCACCCTCATGTTAATAAGTATCCAACATAAGGAACAAGTCTCAACATAGCATGAATAAAATAGATATTGTCCTCGGAGTTGAGGAATCACCAAAAACTTTCTTCAAATGAACCAAACTAACCACGTAGAGGAAGATGATCAATAGGAACTCTGCACCCTACATAGTAATATCATGCAGGCATAGAGTATGCGTTAGTACTTGGAATATACTAAGTATGCGGGGAGCAATGTTACAAAGACATAAGCTATATTAAGCAAGACGCATAATAAATATTAATGGATATATACTCAATATGACATGTATGAGCAATGCTTGTAATGTGTCATGTATGAAAAATATTAAACTTGCTTATATAACATATATATGTGGGAGGTGGCCATAACCGACATAGACCATGTGAGATACTACTAATAATCCGAGGCATAACACCCTCTCGGTCAGGTGCACGAGGCATGATACCCCCTCGATAAGGTGTGGTCTACCTGCCAAGGTAAACTAAACATGACAACACAAACTAGATGGATCCACTAGTAAAGCCCATTTAGGGAAATAGTACAATCCTATAGTGGGACATAGTTTAGAGACTAAAGACTTTATATAAGGACCTTTTGAGTCGAGCCACCACCTTAAGCCTTAATCGGTGCTAAGTCTAATCCCACGGAATACTTGAAATATTCATAAGTTTAATCATAACATGCATAACTTGTAAGAGACATGAATCATGACATGAGTAGCTCATTCACATGGTTGACCTCTACTAGTGAGCTTAACTTGAACATGAGCGTAAAATAGTAATCATGCTTGATCTCTCAACTTGTTTTGAGTAGTTCACAAGAGGATAGAATCTTGAAATAGGTTAACTTGTCACTTGTGAAATCATAGATACTTTTTTCATGAATTTAATATAAGCTTGGGAGCCTATAATTATCTTGGAAACATTTGGCATGTAAAATCATGCAATAATTCATCAACAACTTAAGAGTTCTTGTCATGTAAGTTAATCAAACACATGGTGAGTTCATCACACTTGTACAAAATCATGCAACTCAAGAGTATAACAAGAAGGAGTAAAATCAATTCAAATAAACCCACCAATATTGTAGTAAAACCCTTATTTTGGGTGTCTTGAAATTCATCTCAAAATTCACAATAGTTCATAGTTTTCATAGTTCACATCATGCATTACTTCAATAGTTATAAATCAAGTCATAGATGAGATTAAAATGATATCCATACATAATCAATCAATACTTGATAAAAGCCAACATAATTTACATTCATAATTCATAATAAGAGATACCCATAAGTAGTATAATTTGAATTCATGCAATTTTCATAAAATGAGAAGGTTGGGATCCATGAGTGAAAGGACCCATGGATGAAGACCCACATATCTTTAACCTTGATTTCTTTGGAATAAAATTGGGGAAGACTTGAAGATTGTGATAGGTCCTTAAGTTCCAAAATTTGTGCTTGAAATCCTTGAATTTGAATGAGGGATTTGATGAGGTTTTTGGTGAGGTTTAAAGAGGGTTTTGTAGTTCTAGAGTTGAAAAATGACTAAGTATGGAGGATTTCATGTTTAAATGGGCATTGGGTTATTACGTCAATCCCCTTGGTCGAAATAAGAAAAACAAGGAAAAAAAGCACTGGTCGATGCCTCAGGCACAATACAAACTAGGCAAGCCTAGCAAATTTACACTACTGCACGCCCCAGATGCATCGCGGCCTAAGCACGCAGGCTCTCTGGAAATCTTCCTATTGTAAAAATTATTTTTCACAGTTGGTCTTCTAAATATCTAGGGGTTACCCATTTCTCGCTCAATTTTTCCTCCTGATCAAGAATATAAAGTCAGATTTTCAAAATCATGCACAATTTTTGAGATATGTAAAAAATACGATTATGGGATATTTCAAAGCACATGATGGGTGTTTCAATGAATTACTCTAGAAATGAAGTTCATAATCCTAATAAACTTGACATATGGCTGAAATTTGAGCAAAACTTGACATACAACTGAAATTTGAGCACACTGGGACACAATACAAACTCACTCAATGATTAAGCGGCAAACTTCTTCAGTCATACCCTAAACTCATCATATATGCAGAATCAAGTTCACCAAGGACCATTAAAATAAAAACCCCTAGTGACCTAACATAAATCAACTCCCAAGGTTCCACACATTTCACTTTAACAACCAGCAGAAAGATTTTTCAAAGATTCCTCAAATCAACAAAGCCAACAAGTTGCTATAACTAAATACAAACAATATTGATTCCTAATAATAGCACATAGTGAAACATAAGTGTAACGACCCGACCTAGGGCATAGTCGTCACAGAACGAATGCGATATCCAAAGGCATTTCACCCAAGCCATCTTTAATATCTCAAGCATTCATAGGCATAAACTTAAATATTTGTAGAATTAAAATTGGGAAGGGACTATGGGGCCATATTATAACAATGAAGCAAACATGAAAAAGGAAACATCAATGTTTGTCCATAAAGCATACCTACTAAACCATTGATGGATGGAATCAGTAACAATTGGTTTCCATCACATAGAAGAGACTCCAAATGTAGACAACATAGAATATAAAAGCCTTAAAAGGTCACCATATACAAACTGTTTGAAATACATAGAAAAAGTGAAAATGATACAAACCCAAACTAAGGACTTATGAAAAAAATACTAGTCTCGAACGTTTGGAAACTAGCCTTGAGCCGATGGAGGAGCACCTATTCCAACATGGTTAAATTATGCAGGAAAAATATGCATTAGTACTTTTGGCATATATTAAGTATGTAAGATTCAATACAAACATGAAATTGTAATACCATTATTCATAAGTAAAATATACATATAAGATGGTAAAAGTACATAAATATGAGCTCAAGCATGCATAAGGAATATCATTCAATATGAATGGTAATTAATGCATGAAAGATCATATGTGATGGAACCATATGATAGAGTCATAAACTTATGGAGTAGACCTTAATCGACACATAAAACCATGTGAGCTACTATATAAATCCAATATAACCCCCTATATTGGCATGGGGAGACCACTTTCCAGGTGGAACTTCTCAGTTTGCATAAATCTTTATATAACATCAATGGCCTATGTGGATCAACTAAACTAGTTTACAAGGGCTTTTATGGTGGCACATAGTTAATGGGATAATGAGATTTACCTTTAATGGGTCATGCCTCAACTAAGACGATGATCCTTAATCTCAAGGTCCTCTCAGTGCTAAGTTATCCTACGGAAACTTTAAGACATATACTTCATAATTCATGCACTTTAGAATCATAAGTAGTAAATCTTAGAAGTAGCTTGAACTTACGGAACCACCAAGTGAGTATTATCCTTTGATCTTGGGGACCTTCTTAAACATATTTAGGGCTTTTGTCAAGATGTATATATATCTTTGACAAATCATAATTTTAAAACATTCTTTGATCCCCTAATCATCATCATATATCATGAAAAACTTAACTTAAAACATAGTGGGATAACTTCTTAAGTTGAAACATTCATAAATCATGAAATCATGCATAATAATGGAATAACATGCTCATTTAAACATAATAAAATAGCCCAAACTTCAATACCTAAACCCACATCATTGAGGTCATCATCATTAACTTGTAAACATATAAATACTTAGTAAAATATCATAGGATATCATTGAGATCATTTAATAACATAAAATATCATGAAATCCTCATTATTATGCATAGGAACTTGAAGGAACATAAAGAAAATGTAAAAGAAACTATGAAGGACTTTGTGAGTGAAAGAAAACCCATAAATCAAACTCACATACATTGGTAAGCTTTAGGAAGAAGGAATTTTCTATTGAGCAAAGAATCCCTTTGAACCCTAGCCGCCTTAGCTTATTCTTGAAGAGAGAATGAATGCCTTAGAAATTTTTGAGAGTAGGGCAATGAAAGGAGTGGGAGATTATTAGGGTTAAGGATATAGTTTAAGGTGATAAAGTTCACCAAAATGACCTAGTTTAGGACATGGATTGGCAAGAATGACAAAACAGACCTTCATTAAGACTGCCAGAAAAGATCTAAGAAGCCCAATTATGGGCCATGGTTTGGACCACAGATCATAGTCCTGTTTGTCTTGTTCTCCTTTTCTAATCTTTAGAAACTATTTTGTCGAACCAAATCACGAAACCCTTTTTGCATGGACCATTCTTTGACTTACGACTCGAGGTTAGACTCGTAGAGTCCTTCTACACTTATCTAATTTTCCCACTTTTCATGACCTTATCTACGAAAGGTTTCTCTATACCGTGCAATGGTCTACGGATTATGCTGTTAATCGTAGGTCACCTTCCTGAAACTCTAAATTTTCTTCATTTTTGGTACCCTTAGTTATCACCCTATCTATGAGCCGTCAAACATCCTATCGACCGTTATTGACTATGTGGGTTACCCTACACTTAAAAATGTTTTTCACTTCTTGAAGTTCTTGTTTAAGGGGTTGACCTATGGGTCGTCATCCTATCTACTTTCCAT
>DF358414.1:25185-43692 GCA_000787875.1 Solanum virginianum
TATCTACTTTCCATAAATTGGATTCATAAATTAACCTAGGTCATTTTCTGACCAACTTTTTTCTGCACTTTTAAACTCCTAAACTAAGGGTTGTTTCAATATCTTCCTCTTGGGAACATTCATACCCGAATGTACTTAAAGGTAGGCTTTAAGGAGTTAATCATCAGCTAACAACCAAGTATGTATGCAAAAATGCAAGTTAAACATCATTTCATGAAATTTCCATAATCTACATTCCAAACATGTCTTAAAAGTACCTAAACATAAAAATGATTATATGCATCACACAAAACTAAAATGCAAGGAATTTGACATTTTAGGGAAGAATATCTTAATATCTTAGGATTGAGTAGAGTGGAATAGATATGGGTAATGCTTCATTATATTTGCTTCTCATGTGGCAACCTCAACTTGATGATTCCTCCAAAGCACTTTAATGGATGCAACTTCTTTGTTTCTCAGCCTTTTCACTTGCCGGTCTAGAATATTAACTGATACCTCTCATATATATACACAACTATCTCAAGTGAAATAAAAAGCTATTTCATAATATTTGATACAAGTCTGAAAGAAAGCAATAAAAAGAATCCCAAAGATCCATGGTGACTTGAAGTTGGAGCATCAATGGTAAGATCAGGATGGAAATCGAATAGCTCAACCAGAGTGATCAACTATACTATGCAGGTCCCAGGTGCAACTGATATGTTACTTTTCCCACTTTTCTCACCACTTTGTAAGGCCCTATATACCTTGGGCTCAATTTCCCCTTCTCACCAAACTCGATCACGCCTTTCATAAGAGACACTTTCAGATAGACGCAATCACTAATTTGGAACTCAAGATCCCTCGCCCTCATATCAGAGTTGGAATTTTGCTAGATTTGGGCCATTTGCAACTTTTCCCTTATGATTTTAATTTTCTCAATAACATTAATAACTAGGTCTGGTCGTAGCAATGCCACCTTACCGACTTCAATAGGTGATCTACATCTTCTACCACACAACGCCTCAAATGGTGGTATCCCAATGCTTTCATGATAACTATTGATTTAGGAAAACTTAATAAGAGGAAAATTCTCATCCCAATTCCCTTTGAATTCCCACATGCAAGCTCTCAACATCTCCTCCAAAGTGTGAATAGTTCTCTTGGCTTGTCTGTCAGTTTGGGAATGCAAGGCGGAACTTAACTTTACCTTAGTACCAAGTCCCCTTTGAAAATATTTGCAAAAAATAGAGGTAAATCAGATACTACTATCCAATATGATGGATGATGGAAATATGATGGACGATGGAATCACCACAACCTCACCAATTCTCAGATATACAAATGAGCATAGTCTTCAACACTAAATGTAGTTTTGACCGATAAAACATGAGTTGACTTTGTCATGCGATACATATCACCTATATGAAGTCAAAATATTTTTTGGTCTTTTAGAAACACAATAAAAAGTCCATATTGACTTCTTCCCACTTCCAAGTAGGAATATCAATATCTTAGGATAGGCCACCTGGCCTTTGGTTCTCAACTTTGACTTCTTGGCAATTGGGACACTCGGACACAAATTGGGCAATGTCCTTCTTCATTCCATTCAAAACAAAATATTTCCTTGAAGTCTTTATACATCTTCGTCGCACTGGGGTGATTAGAATACGAGGAGTTATGAGCCTCTTGCATTATCAACATTTTAAACTCACTATCATTGGGTACATATAATGTCCATTGTTATTGGAGTACACCATTTTCCCCCTATGAGAAAACTTCTATCTTTCATTCTTTTACCAAGGCTTTAACTAAACTATGGTAGGATCAAGATCTTACGTAGACTTACCATTCTCAATCAAGAAAGACATGGACCAATGAAGCACCATTACACCACTACTTCTGAAATTATTTAGCTTTACCCCCAATCTGGCCAACCTATGAATCTCTTTTGCCAACTCCCTTTTTTCATCATCTTTGATGTGAGACACATTACCTATGAAAACTCTAGTAAGGGAATCGGTTACCACATTGGCCTTTCTCGAATGATACTTCACACTTATTTCATAATCTTTGAGTAGTTCTAACAACCTTCATTGCCTCAAGTTGGGATCCTTTTGGGTGAACACATATCAGAGGCTTTTGTAGTCGGTGAAGACAGCCACATGAACCTTATACAAGTAAATGTCACCAAATCTTCAAGGAAAACACTACCACCAGAAGCTCAAGATCATGAGTTGGGGAATTTTTGTCATGTACCTTCAATTGTCTTGAAGAATAAGCATCACCTTAGCATGTTGCATTTTTCCACACCCCTACCCAATCCTTGATGTATCATATTAAATAACGAACCTATCATTTTCTTTTGGCAATTTGAAGATTGGAGCCAAAGTTAGTCAATCTTTCAAAGTTTAGAAGCTTTTCTCACACTCATCCATCCACACAAACTTTGCCTTTTTTTGAGTCAACTTGGTTAGTGGGGATGAAATGTAGGAGAAATCTTGAAAATCATTCTATAATACCCATCTAGGCCCAAGAAACTCCATATGTCCATAGGAGTTAATGGCATTGTCATGACCCAAAATCAAATCGCAACTAAAAAAGAATAAAATAAAGTAGAAACACCTCATATAACATAAGAAATCTCCCAAAACCTTGAGTTATGAGTACAAGAGCATCTAAGGTAGTATGATAGCATATATATACACAACTATCTCAAGTGAAATAAAAAGCTATTTCATAATATTTGATACAAGTCTGAAAGAAAGCAATAAAAAGAATCCCAAAGATCCATGGTGACTTGAAGTTGGAGCATCAATGGTAAGATCAGGATGGAAATCGAATAGCTCAACCAGAGTGATCAACTATACTATGCAGGTCCCTATGCTCGATCTATAGTGAGGAACAAAGTAGGGGTGAGTACATCAAAATGTACTCAGTTGGTTCAACTGACTGGGTAAGAGAAATTGAAACAAGTATGCAACAAAGATGAATCCAAACCAGACATCACAAAAGGTTAGTGCACGGTCAAATATATAAATGATAATGAGCTAAGCTGTCCTCAATAACCCATGGTAGCATACATCAAATAATGTGAATGCCATGTATAACTCATCAATCTATATGCCAAATATTTCATAGCCTTGCCACCTGCCCGTGGTCAAGGTAATATCAGAGTGCCTTAATCTTGCAATTTTACCGCGGTCAAGCAGTATAACAGTACCATGTCCTTGTCACTTGCAAATATTGAATGGACTCAAAATAGGAGTATCGATACATCAGTCTAGTATAATCATAAGCGCACAAAAAATAATATCAAGAGTCTCAGCTAATCCCTAAATCATCATCTTGTCTCAGATAATCTTAATTATATTCTTAGTCAAGAATATCAATAACAGTGGACCTTACTTATCCCAATTATGTAAGAATATCAGTAATACTAAACCTTACATCGCAATTATACAAGAATATCAATCACACCGAACCTTACTTGTCCCAATTTCACATATGCATCTCATAGGTATCCCAACAACTATCAACTACCATATATTCACCTAAATGATTTCTGAAGTCTCATATTATCACATTTTTATCCAAAATCATCATAATTCACAAGATTTCATCTAAGTTTCTCAATAGGATTAATGTTTGCATCATAAATCGATTTGCCAAAATCACATTTCCATCATTATCCCAACATGTCCATCCAATTACACAAAAATTCATCTAGGTCTCATAATTACCACATAGACATGATTAGTAACTCAAATCCAGGTCCAAAAGGTTAGTTGAACCTACCTCAATGGAGAAATCGCACTCGGACAAGCTTTCAATCAACTCAATCCATAAAATAATCCTCATATTATTCCACCACTATCAACAATAAATACTACACATCAAGAGGAACATTTTGATACCCATATTAGTATAAATTAGGATCATGGGCAAAATGGTAAAATTTAAGGCTGAAATGCAAAGTTCTCGAATCTAAAAATTAACTTTGAAATCAAGTTCTATGAAAAAATGGAGTTTGTGGGTGAAAATTCTACTACAACTGAGTTCAAATTGATTGAGCAATTAATATTAAAAAATTTGAAAATCATAGACAAAAAATCCTCAATTTTGGATATTCAAATTCATAACTTGTCCAAAATGCCATCCTAGGAATGTCACTTTCCGTCACCCTCAATTGGTGATACCCGAATCTCAGTCAATTTTGGAGAAGTGTGTAGCCTTTTGCAATTGATCAAACAAGTCATCTATCCTTGAGAGTGAGTATTTTTTCTTGATAGCAACCTTATTAAGTTGCTAGTAGTCTATGCACATATGGAGTGACATGTCTTCATCATTACAAACTACACAGAGCACCTCATGGAAACCTATTAGGCCTAATGAATCTCTTCTATAATGAATCCATCCTTCAATTACTCCTTTATTTCCTTCAATTTTGTAGGAGCCATTCTATATGGAGAGATTGCGATTGGTCGAGAGTCAGGTAGGAGATCTTTGCCCAAAATCTATTTTTCTTTCAGAAGGAACACCTAATAACTCATCCGTAAGGTCATTGAGAAACTCATTCACAATAAGTGACAATTTAACTCGTACTAGATGATAAATGCACCCTTTAGAGATCATTTTCTAAGATTTCAAGAAAGAAATAAACTGACTTCTACATGAATAGTTACTACCCTCCCACTCAAGAATAGACTCATTTCGAAATTAAAACTTGAATCTACGGGTTCTATAATCGATGGAAGCATAAGAGGCATGTAATCAATCCATCATAAGTGTCACATCAAAATCAACCATGGAAAGCTCAACTAGATCACAAGAGACCACTTTATGCAAAATAGAGATATTATAATTTCTATAGACTCTTCAGGCAACAATGGACTCTCCTACGAGGTTGCTTAATTTATAGCGCTCATGAAGGACTTCAGGACATGCATGAAATTTAATAGCAAGAAATAGGGGCCACAAATGAAAAATTAGCTCCAAGGCCTAGTAACACATATGCATTAAAATTGAAAACTCTCTACAAATTGGTGACAACATCTAGAGCCTCTTCAACCTCTTGACAACCATGGAGATCATAAAAATAGTTGGTTCTTTGGGTATCTTAAACTTTCCCACCTTGGCCTTGGGGCCTTGCACCATCACTTCTACAATCCTTGGCATGATGTCTAGGCTTCCCGCACTTAAAGCAACCATTTGATCTAGTCAAACACTCTTTCTAGTTGAGCTTTCTAGACTTAGGGCAATTTGAGGTTTGAGGCTTAGAAGCTACCCTCTTGTATTTAGTGGTCCAGGGAGAAGGAGTGTTGATATACCCTTGTCCACCTTGTTTTTGGCTATTTTAGAACTTGTGAACTCCACTCCTTTGGTCAGAATATCCCCCATTATTGACCTGAGCACTATCGGACTCCCTTTCCCTTTTGCTTAACTTCTCCTTGTCTGTTTATTTTGCATAGGTCATCAATCATGAGATATCTATCTCTTTCACTAGTATCACTATCTTGGATTCTTTGGACACCAAGTTAGATACATTGGAGATTTTGCTCATACGGGCCCTCTGATCTGCAGCCATGAAGTTAACATACTTGGAGAGCTTAGTAAATTTGAGGGCATAATACCTTAAGGATTGTTGCTTGAGGTTGATGTATTCTTAAACCTTGGCCTCCCTCAACTCAATTAGAAAGAACTAATCCAAGAAGGCATACTTGAACCAGATCTTGAACCAATTGGACCCGCTCCTTGGCCCCTCTTATCCACCCATTACTCGTACCATATTTTGTCTACCCCTTTATGTTGGTAGGACACTAACTCAACTTTTTCCTCAAATGAAATACCCATGACCCTACTATATGGTAGGCCGCAACAAGAAAACTAATGGGGTCTTCCTCTGTCTTGGAATCATGGAACTCCGGAGGGCTCATCCTCATAAAGTCTTTTACATGAGTGGCCAGAGTAGGCACTTGGGGTGGAATAGCGATCTTTCATTTAGCTTTGTTGGCCAATGCTTAGGCTAACATGGTGAAGGTGGCTTGGAACTCTGTATGAGATACCTCGTCATTTTATTGAGGCAGAGAGGATTATTGCTCGGGAATGCCTCTGTGTTATGGATCTCTTCTTAGCGGTATGATCTAGAAATAATCAAAGAGGTCATAATTAGTCATAGGAAAACCTTAGTCAACTTTAAAGGCACAACATGAACAAAAATGAATGGAAGACTTTCCCAAACTATCTCATAGCCTTTCAGTCAAGATAGTGTCGCACTTCATTATCTTTAATTTGACTCTAATCGATATGGTATGCATAGACATCCAAGGAACATTTCAAAATCTTATGCTTTGAAACCAAGTTTGTAATAACCTAACCTAGGGTCTAGTAGTCACATGGCGAATGAGTACCTCAAGGCACATCACCTAAGTCATCTTTAATATCTGAAGCATTCATAGGCATAAATTTAAGCATTTGCGAAAGTAAAATAGTGAAGGGATATAGGGTCATATTATGACATCAGAGCAATATTAAAAAGGAAATATCAATATTTGTCCAGAAAATATATCAACTAAACCATGGATGGACGAAATTGTTAATAGTTGATTTCTATCAAATAGAAAAGACTCCAAATGTAAAAAAATAGAATGTAAAAGCCTCAAAACGCCAACGTATACATAGTGTCTGAAATACATGGCAAGAATGAGATGGAAGAGACCCAAACTAAGGGCTCACCATAAAATTACTAGTCTTGAATCCCTGAAAACCAGCCACGAGCTGGTGGAGGAGCACCTATCCCTACATGGTTAAATAATGAAAGAAAAATATGTATTAGTACTTGTTGAATGTACTAAGTATGCGAGATGCAGTGCAAACATACAATTGTAATGCTATCATTCATAAGTAAAACACACACACATACATCATTCTTGGGTATTTTGCAAATTATTGGAAAAATGAGGGGTAATTGATTTTCCCTTGTTTTATTCATTTGTCTAGGTCAAGATTAAGTTGGGTTCTGATCCCATGAAACCACGATTACTGGCCATAAGAGGTTTTATGGTGCTTAAAGTATGGTTTCATGGTTTAGAACCCTAATTATTAGACCTTGTCTTTACGAATCCACTCATGGGATGTATATTGAAGTATGGCCCATAAGTGCCCCAACAATTAGCATGTTCAGAATCTTAGTTAGGGTTTATGAGCCCCATATACAGCCTATAGCTTTATCTATAGATCATAACATTGTCTCATGGACTGGAATGCACAAATGTTTGGTCACTGGAAATTATTCTAAGAGTAAGTATATAGGTAATGATATAGACCATAACCCATAGAACAAGTCGTAGAACCACTTTTCTCCCTTTTCTACCTTTGTTTGCTACCATAAACCTATTCCTACATATTCTCAGACAAACAAATTATTACCTTATAATCTTCCTATCTGTGTGCCAAAAAATTTCATCAATAATAAGAAAATTAAACTACCTATAAGTCCAAAAACCAAAAACCAAAATAAATACATAAAAGTTTCACCAAATATCTTGGGTTGCCTCCTATGTAATACATGATTTAGTATCGCAGCACGGCCTAGAAAACTTGGTTACTTAGACTTCACCAAGTTCCCAAACTTCTATCATTAGATTATGAGCTTTCTGCATGGACTGACAGATATTGAAGTTCACTTCTTTATTGTTTAATCTAAACTTAAGTTAGCCCACTTTTGTGTCAACTAGTGCTTGTTTAGTGGCTAAGAAAGGCCTTCCCAAGGTGATTAAGACTTTGAAGTTGACCTCACAATCCAGGATCATGAATTTTGCAGGGAATATGAACTTTTTCACTTTGATGAGAACGTTGTATAGTATCCCCACAGGATTCTTCATGGTCATGTAAGTCATAAATAACCACATACTTGTTGGAGTAGGGTTCCCAAGCCTAACTTCTTGAACACTACCAGAGGCATTAAGTTTATGTTGGCTTCTAAGTCGCATAACGCCTTTGAAAAGTCCACATCTCTGATGGTGCAGGGTATGGTGATCCTCTTTCATATGTACCAAGGATCTTTTTGCAATAGCACTGCAATACTGAAGCTTTAGCGAGTGCTCTTAGCTCATCATCCTCTTCTTTGTCACTAGGTCCTTCATGAATTTGGCAGGCATGGGTATTTTATCTAATGCGTCGATAAGAAGAATATTGATAGTTAGCTACTTTAAAATGGTGATGAAGTGTTGAAACTTAGCTTCCTACTCCTTCTTCTTGAATCTTTGAGGGAATAAAGGTGGTGGTCTAGGTATGAGTTTCAATTTCTTTAGCATCAATACATTATCATTCACCCTATCATTCGCTTCAGCATCCCTAGTATCAGTGTATTTTCTCTCCACCATGTCCTTAAGAACCTCATCATTATCTACATAGATTGATGAATCGATATTCTGCTTGCCACCTTGTGTCCTTATTGCCATGCACTGCTTTTCATTCCCCAAATTATGTACTATGTTTCTTGGCATTATACCTTTCTAACACTGTTTTAGCTATGTTAACATCTAACTAAATATTGCTCTAGGTGCTTGATAGCCACAAAATGAGACTCGATGTTTTGATTAATGCTTGAGATGTTAGATTTCATCCTCTTCAAGGTCTTATCTTAGGTTTTAACCATCTTCAAATGTGTATGAAACATCTCCTCAATCCTTGAACAAACAACCCCTGAATCACGATTATATGGTGGCATGTAAGCACCATTTCGGTACCCATATTTGCATCCCCAATCACTATCTTTATGTTGTTACCTATTTTTATAATAGTAGCCACCTCCTTCTTATCCTTGGAACCATTATCTTCATTGATTTTTCAACCTTGATTTCCTTGACCTAGGCATCAATAGTCCTGATTAAACCCTTGGGAGTTGATCTAGAAACCCTTTATTTGATAGATGGAAAAATAAATGTCCTCCTAGTAATAGGACTCCTCATACATGGGTGCTCGTGGAGGCTGATGATTCACTATATTTACTCATTCTTGACTCTATTTCATCAACAACCCCACATAAGAAGTGATTTGAGCCAACTCTTGTATCATCTCTTCATTTATTTTGGAGCACTCTGAATTGGTAATAACTGAGAAAGAGCTTTTAGTAGTCAACTATTATAACCCATATATCCTTCATTGGAATGATTAGAAAAAGTTTGGGACCAAAAGTGGAATTTTTGAAAGTTAGAGTTCATGGAAGTAATTAGGTGGTGCCCACTTAAAGTGTGTTATAGTTTAATTTGAACAATATGGAGTGGGCCCATTACACTTGGCTAAATCTTGTTTTTATATATAATATAACTCCCCTTTATGTTCCCTATCACTTTATACTTAGAAAGATAAGAAGAAAAAGGTGCAAAAGTTGAAGAAACTCAAAGTAGAGTCTCGACCAAGTTGGGAAAAAAATTGGAAATCATTTATACTCATTCCAAAACTTATTTGTTGGCACAAACCCCTTATTTTGAGGTCCCTAAGTAGCATAGAAGTGTTGTTGGAGAAATTAAGTGTTGTTGGAGAAATTAAGTGTTGTTGGAGAAATTAATTATCTATTTCTCACCTTTTGGAAACCCTAGCCATTTGTGGAGTTGAAGAGAAAAGGTACAATTTAATGTTGTTTTATGTGTTGTAAAGGTTTTAGTATGTTAAAATGAAGGAAAATCATGAAATATGGAAGTTGGAAGTAAATTGTGTGTGCAAAGGGTTAAGCCGTGTGGTGTGGTGTGTGTGTTGTGATGTGTTGTATTACGTTAGAACTATGAATTGATGCCTAGTTAGTATATTATGATTATTGTAGGGTGGAGGAATGATGGGATATTATCCATATGTGTATGTAGTGTGTTAGTTGGATTTATGGAAATTGTTAAATGTTGACAAAGAGAGCTATTGTTGTTATGTTGCCTTTTGAATTGATTATTGATATTGCCAGGTTATTGTTGTTGTTGTTGATTAATTGGGCCGAGTTGAATTCTCGGGATGTCCTATGTTTAAGGGGAAATGCTGCCCAAATTTTTATAGAATTAGGGGCAAAATTAGAATTTTTTGCCAAAAAGTCTTTAGCTAATTGTGTAGCATTTTATGAATTATTTGTAGACCTTGGGCAATCTGAAGTATAAATTGGAATTGGGCTTGCATAGGAATATATTGGAGAGCGTTTGAGGTATGTAAAGCAACCCTCTTTTTTTGGCATGCCTTAGTTAAACTAGGCCATGATACGAGCCTCGAGGAAACTCTATTCTTGCGATTCGAGCTTATTTATTATTTATATTTGTTCCTTGGTATTCTTATGTTAGTATGTCATAACTTTGATTCTTATATCTTTGGAATTCATAAGTTGTAAAAGGAGATGTGAATTTTGATTAGTTTTGAATGAACTCATTCTTTGATGATTCTAAAATTACAAACGTCCATAACTTTTATAGAAAAGCTCAGATTGCTTTGAAGATTTTTGTAGGAGTTTGTATGACCAAGGATGCGTATGTTCTCCATAAGTTTGGCCAGTTCAGGTCTCCACCCGTCCATGGGTCCCGTGACGCCCTTTTTATGCAAATTTGAGAACTTTTGAAAGAAAAATAATAATTATGCTTCTAATTTCCAATATGATTACTTTGCTTATCTTTTGCATTTATGACAAGGATTGTATGCATATGACTACTCACTACTTCGTTCGTGCCTACTATGATATCATTAGCCGGTTCCCGGGTCAGTTGATGGTCGTGCGTATTAAGATATATTCTGAAGTTATGCTGTGTTTGGGTGAGTAAAGGGATGGCAATACGTAATGCCTGGTTCACTTGAACATTATGCAGTGTTTGGTGATATGTTGTGTTTGGATGAGTACGGGGACGGCGATAACGCCCGACTCGCTTATGCTATTTTTGTGATGTGATATGTGACAGGTATTCAAAGATTTGAAACTTTCTGGTGCTATGGCGCCATTGACGAGCGGGTGACCATATTTTCTGTGTCATACGCATGATTTGTATTTTGAAAGCAAATATTTTAATATTTTTGGATATGTATTTACCTTCCTTACTTTTGGTTCGATTATTACTTCGATTTATATTCTGTACATTTTGCTTGGCATATTCAGTACGTAATTCGTATTGACCCCCTTTTTTAGGGGCTACATTTCATGCCCACAGGTGCAGACATACAGTTCGGTGATCCATCAGCTTAGGACACTTTACTGCTATTTGGAGTGCTCCCCCTATTGTCAGCCTTGTCGGCTCGTATATGTATATATGTTGTTCTGTTGATTCTGTCTAGTATCTGTTGGTATTTTCTAAACACAGGATTATTTTTGATAGTCCATAAAATAAAGGAAACTCTGCCAAAAGTTTTCTAAAATATAAGCCATTTGTTTGTAACTCAACATTGTGATTATGTTTAGGTGCCCAATCCGGGCACTAGTCACGGCCCACGGGGCTGGGTCATGATAGAAGTGGTATCAGAGTCGTTCATCCTCGGAATGTCCACAGACTATTTGTAGTAGAGTCTTGTTTATCGGTGTATTGTGTACCACATCTATAAACAGAAGGCTACAAGACATTTAGGATGTTATCTCTTTCTTTCTAATCTTAGATCATGCGATATATCTGTGTTGTTAGGATGACTCCTTTCTAACCAATTGTTTTGTTTTCAGTGATGCCTCCGAGGAAGACCAATCTTAGATCGTGCGATAGAGCTGTGTTATTAGGATGACTCCATTCTGGCCAAATGTTTTGTTTGCAGTGATGCCTCCAAGAAAAACTATAGCTACCCAGAAGGGCAAGTCTGCAGCAATAGGTTGGACCAATCGAGCTTGGGTGATTACTAGGGCTCGTGCCTAGAGTTATCCTGGTATTACACCCCTGACTGCTAGTTCGGCTACACCGCCAGCTCCTGGGGTTCAAGTGTCAGAGCCTCCAGCCCCTCAGCTTGGTGCAGAGATTGGAGATATGCGAGAGGCGGTCCAGCTATTAACCCGACTGGTAGCAGGGAAGGCTAATAGACAGGGTATAGGCGGTGACTAGATGGGCCGCCATGACAGTTCGAGGGCTTGTGATTTCATATCATGCAACCCACTAGAGTTCTTCGGGTCCAAGCCTATAGAGGACCCCCATGAGTTTGTCTGATAGATGCAGTGGACCTTATGACTGATTGGCGCATCTGAGATAAAGTTAGCTGAGCTGGCATCTTATCAGCTGCACGATCTAGCAGCTAATTGGTATGAGTTGGCGATTGATTAGTGCATCTAAGGCAGATTGAGTTGAGTTGGCGTCCTACTGATTGCATGATATAGCAGCAAATTGGTATGAGTCGTGGATGTTGTCCAGAGGTGAGGGTGCCCCTCTAGCCATTTGGGGCGAGTTTATTGAGGCTTTTCTGGACCATTTTCTGCCTTCGGAGGTAAGGCGAGCCAGAGTAGACCAATTCCTGCTGTTAAAGCAGCGGCGTGGGCCAGTCAAGGAATACAACTTGGAGTTCAATTTGTTAGCCAGGTATGTGCCTACAAATGTTGCTAACATGACTGATCGAATGCACTGGTACATAGTAGGGCTGGACCAGTATTATGTTGATAGTTACTTGGTGATGAAAGCCCAGAACAGCATGGACATCGCCCATATTTAGGCCCAAGGCCAGGGCATAGAGGACCGACGTAGGGGGTGCCAGCCTGATAGGGTCGACGAAAGGGGCTAGCCCAAGAGGGCTGGATCATCTGGATATTCAGGGGATTTTCAAGGCAGGCAGCCTCAGTAGCAGCAGAGAAGATATCCTTTCCAGTCAGTATGGGTTACCCTCCGCAGTTCACTGGTAGGAGATTAGAGAGAGCCGGTTATTCAGGGGCAGGGTTGAGTTCTAGAGTTTTAAGCTCACAGTTGGATAGAGGCTCCAGCTGCCAGACGAGACCACCCAGACCTCCGTGTTCTTACTGTAGGAGACAGCACCTCGGGGAGTGCTTTCGCACCACTGGTGCTTGTTTTACGTGTGGTCGTCAAGGCCACCAGATGAGAGACTTTCCAGTTATAGGTAGTGCAGATGGGTCAGGTCAGTATACCAGGTCGGTCGGTGGTACATGTTCATCCTCGGTAGCCATGCGCCCTGCGGGGCGAGGTATGCCAGTGTCAGTAGGCCAAGGCAGGGGTTGTGGTGGAGTTCCTGGGTCTAGCGGTCCTTCGAATCGGACTTATGCATTAGCCAGCTGACAAGACCAGGAGGTATCACCAAATGTCATTACATGTATATAACTAGTATTTTCTTAAGCTATATATGCACTGATTGATCCGGGTTCTACATTATCATATATTTCTCCTTTGGTTGCTAATAAAATGAGGATAGAGTCTGAGCCGATAGAGCCTTTTGAGGTAGCCACACTAGTAGGGGATTCTATTATTGCCAGTCGCGTTTATAGAGATTGTTCGATATTTATTTATGGCCACTGCACTAAGGCCGATTTGGTAGAATTAGATATGACTGAGTTCGATGTGATTATGGGTATGGATTGGCTTGCTTCTTGTTATGCTAACGTTTATTGTCAGAAAACGATAGTCTATTTCCAATTTCCAGGGGAACCAATTATTGAGTGGACAGGTAGTACTGCGTCACCAAAGGGTAAGTTTATTTCGTACCTCAAGGCAAGAAAAATGATCTGAAAAGGGTATCTTTATCATTTGGTTCGTGTACATGATTTAGAAACAGAAGCACCGACTCTTCAGTCGATCCCAGTTGTTAATAAATTCCCAGATGTATTTCCAGATGAGCTTCCAGGCCTTCCCCCCAAGCAGGAGGTAGAGTTTTCTATAGATCTGCTGCAACCTATTTCTATTTCTCCATACAGAATGGCACTAGTAGAATTAAAGGAATTGAAAGAGCAACTGAGAGATCTATTGGAGAATGGTTTTTTACAGCCTAGTACGTCACCCTAGGGAGCTTCGGTATTATTTGGGAGGAAGAAGGATGGATCACTGCAGATGTGCATCGATTATCGATAGCTGAATAAGGTAATGATAAAGAATAAATACCCCCTCCCCAGGATTGATGATTGGTTTGACCAGTTGCAGGGAGCCAAATATTTCTCAAAGATAGACCTGCGTCGAGTTACCATCAGGTGCGAGTACGGGAGGCGGATATTCCCAAGACAATATTCAGGACCCAGTACGGGCATTATGAATTTAGAGTTATGTCTTTTGGGCTGACGAATGCTTCGATGGTATTTATGGATCTTATGAATCTGGTATTCAGACCGTTCTTAGATATGTTTGTGATTATGTTTATTGACGACATTCTGGTCTATTCTCGATACAAAGAGAAGCACGCGGATCATCTGAGGGCGGTGCTTGGCACACTTCGGCACCATAAATTATATGCTAAATTTTCTAAATGTCAATTCTGGTTGTCTTCTATGGCATTTTTGGGGCATGTTATAGGCGTTGACAGCGTCCGGGTGGATTTCTAAAAGATAGAGACTGTAAAGAATTGGCCTAGGCCTACGACACTGACAAAGGTGCATAGCTTCCTCGGATTAGTTGGTTATTATCAGAGATTTGTGGAGGAATTTACTTCCATTTCAGTGCCTTTGACAAGGTTAACTCAGAAGGGAGTGAAATTCCAGTGGTCTGATGCTTGTGAGCATAGCTTCCAGTTGCTGAAGGAGAAGTTGACTACGGCTCCAGTCCTGACTCTTCCCGAAGGTCCAGATGGGTATGTGATCTATTGTGATGCCTTTAGTATTGGTTTGGGGTGTGTATTGATGCAGCACGGCATGGTTATAGCCTACGCTTCTTGATAACTCAGGAAACATGAGAGGAATTATCCTACTCACGATTTGGAGTTAGCTGCGGTGATTCATGCCTTGAAGATATGGAGACATTATTTATATGGGGTTCACGTTTATATTTATACTGATCATAAGAGCCTGCAATACATTTTTAAGTAGAAGGAGATGAACTTGCGACAGCGGAGGTGGTTAGAGTTACTAAAAGATTATGATATGGATATTCTCTACAATCCTGGGAGAGCTAATGTTGTGGCAGATGCACTTAACTTTAAGTCCATGGATAGTCTAGCGGATATGCCTTCAGAGAGGAAAAAAATTATCCGCGATACTCACCAACTCGCTAGTCTTGGAGTTTGTTTGGCTGATTCTGGATATGTTGGGGTTTCGGCTCGAGGTGTGGCTGAATCTTCCCTTACAGGAGAGATTAAGAAGTGTTAGTACGAGGATTCTATTTTGTCTCAGTACAGAGACACAACCCTTAAAAAGGGAAATACCCTATTTGAACTAACTTTCGATGGAGCATTATTATTCAAGGGCAGGTTGTGTGTACCGGATGTTGCGAGTTTACGGCGACAGGTTATGGGCGAGGCACATTGTGCCCACTATTCTATTCACCCAGGGTTGACGAAGATGTACTATGATCTTAGATGTTTATATTGGTGGGATGGTATGAAAAGGGATATAGCAGAGTTAGTCGCTCAGTGTCCGAATAGTTAGCAGGTCAAAATTGAGCACCAGAAACCTGTTGGTCTATTGCAGGAAATGGAGATACCGACGTAGAAGTGGGAGATCATTAATATGGATTTTATTATAGGTTTACCTCGCACTCCATAGAGGGTGGATTCCATTTGGGTTATTGTTGATTGACTAACGAAATTAGCCCATTTTCTTTCGGTTCGAACTACCTACTCAGCTGAGGATTATGCTAGACTTTATATCAGGGAGATTGTGTGGCTTCATGGTGTTCCCATTTTTATTATCTCCGATAGAGGTGCCCAGTTCACTACAAATTTCTGGAGGTCATTTTAAGCAGGCTTGGGGAAACAGGTGAGTCTCAGTACAGAATTTCAGCCCCAGTCTGACGGACAGGCCGAGCATACTATTCATACATTGGAAGATATGTTGCGTACCTGTGTTATTAATTTCAGAGGTAGCTAGGATGATCATTTGCTGCTTATTGAATTTTCTTATAATAACAGCTACTACTCTATTATTCAGATGGCATCGTATGAGGCATTGTATGGCAGGAAGTGTAGGTCATCGATCGGTTGGTTTGATATTGGAGAGGCTGAGTTGATTGGTACAGACATGATTCAGCAAGCAGTGGATAAGGTGAAACTCATTCAGGAGCAGTTGTTAGCGGCTTAGAGTCGGCAGAAAACTTATGCAGATAATCGTCGTCGACATTTAGAGTTTCAGATTGGTGATTAGGTTTTTCTTAAAGTGTCACCTATGAAATATGTTATGAGGTTCAGTAAGAAAGGAAAGCTCAGTCCGAGATGCATTGGGCCATATCAGATTGTTCGC
Source organism: Solanum virginianum (assembly GCA_000787875.1). NCBI lineage: Eukaryota > Viridiplantae > Streptophyta > Magnoliopsida > Solanales > Solanaceae > Solanum > Solanum virginianum. The sequence continues at coordinate 41,480 of DF358414.1, forward strand.
AGAATAGGCAAGGTTGCCTATGAGTTAGATCTGCCAGCTAATTTGGAAATGGTACACCCGGTATTCCATATTTCTATGCTTTGTAAATGCATTGGCAACCCTTCCAGAGTCTTCCTTGTGGATGATATCTAGGTCACAGAAGAATTATCTTATGAAGTGTAGCCCATAGCCATATCAGATCATCAGGTGAGAAGGTTACGGAATAAAGATGTGGCTTCTAGTAAGGTGCTATGGCGAAATAATAACCGAGAGAAAATGACCTAGGAAGCAGAATAGCAGATGAAGAAGAATTATCATCACTTGTTCTTAGTGCCTTTAGGTAATTCAAATTCTTTGCTTGACTATGTGGTGTGATAAATAAATTGTTGATCAATGGATATTGTTGTGATAGTCGAAAAGAAAACTCCCCCAAATTGTTTAAATGACTCGTAAGACTGGTTTAACATTCGAGGACGAATGTTCTAAGGTGGAGAGGACGTTAGAACATGTATGTCCTTCATTGGGACAATTAGGAAAAGTTTAGGACCAAAAGTAAAATTTTTAAAAGTTGGAGTTCATGGAAGTAATTAGGTGGTGCCCACTTAAAGTGTGTTAGTGTTTAATTGGAACAACATGGAGTAGGCCCATTACACTTGGCTAAATCTTTTTTTATATATAAGATAACTCCCCCTATGTTCCTTATCACTTTATACTTAGAAAGATAAGAAGAAAAAGGAGCAAAAGTTGAAGAAACTCAAAGTAGAGTCTCGGCTAAGTTGGGAAAAAATTGGAAATTATTTCTACTCATTCCAAAACTTATTTGTTGGTACAAACCCCCTATTTTCAGGTCCCTAAGTAGCATGGAAGTGTTGTTGGAGAAAAATTATTTCTACTCATTCCAAAACTGATTTGTTGGAACAAACCCCCTATTTTCAGGTCCCTAAGTAGCATGGAAGTGTTGTTGGAGAAACTAATTATCTATTTCTCACCTTTTGGAAACCTATCCATTTATGGAGTTGAAGAGAAAAGGTAAGATTTAATATTATTTTATGTGTTGTAAAGGTTGTAAGCATGTTGTAGTATGTTAAAATGAAGAAAAATCATGAAATATAGAATGTTGGAAGTAAATTGTGTGTGCAAAGGGTTAGGCCGTGTGGTGTGGTGTGTGTGTTATGATGTGTTGTGTTGTGTTAGTACTATGAATTGATGCCTAGTTAGTATATTATGATTATTGTAGGGTGGAGGAATGATGGGAAATCATCAATATGTGTATGTAGTGTGTTAGCCAGATTTATGAAAATTGTTGCATGTTGATAAATAGAGCTATTGTTGTTATGTTACCTTTCGAATTGATTATTGATGTTGCTAGGTTGTTGTTTTTATTGTTGTTGATTAATTGGGTTGAATTGAATTCTCGGGGTGACCTATGTTTCCTTCTTGAACCTCGTTATGTTACCTTTCGAATTGATTATTGATGTTGCTAGGTTGTTGTTGTTGTTGATTAAAGGGGCCGAGTTGAATTCTCGGTGTGACCTATGTTTAAGGGGAAATGCTGCCCAAAGTTTTGTGGAATTAGGGGCAAAATTAGAATCTATTGCCAAAAAGTCTTTAGCTAATTGTGTAGCATTTTATGATTATTTGTAGACCATGGGTAATCTGAAGTATAAGTTGGAATTGGGCTTGCGTTAGAATATTTTGGAGAGCATTTGAGGTATGTAAAACAAGCTTTTTTTTTGGTATGCCTTAGTTAAACTAGGCCATGATACGAGCCTCGAGGAAACACTATTCTTGCGATCTGAGTTTGTTTATAATTTGCATTTGTTCCTTGGTATTGTTGTGTTAGTATGTCATAACTTTGATTCTTATATCTTTGGAATTCATAAGTTTGCAAAGGAGATGTGAAATTTGATTAGTTTTGAAAGAACTCATTCTTTGATGATTCTAAAATTACAAATATTCGTAACTTTTACAGGAAAGCTCGGATTGCTTTGAAAATTTTCGTAGGAGTTCGTATGACCTAGGAAGAGTATGTTCTTTGTAAGTTGGGCCAGTTTGGGTGTCCACCCGTTCGAAGGTCCCGCGATGCCCTTTTTATGCAAATTTGAGAACTTTTGAAAGAAATGTAATAACTATGCTTCCAGTTTCCAATATGAATACTTTGCTTATCTTTTGGATTTATGACAAGGATTTTATGCATATGACAACTCACTACTCTGCTCGTGCCTACTATAGGT